>JACXGM010024314.1:0-15784 GCA_016801145.1 Umbra pygmaea
TTTTGCCACACTTTTTCCTTCCCACAGACTTCCCACTGAGGTGCCTTGATACAGCACTCTGGGAACAGCCTATTTGTTCAGAAATTTCTTTCTGTGTCTTACCCTCTTGCTTGAGGTTGTCAATGATGGCCTTCTGGACAGCAGTCAGGTCGGCAGTCTTACCCATGATTGCGGTTTTGAGTAATGAAACAGGCTGGGATTTTTCCAAAGCCTCAGGAAGTCTTTTGCAGGTGTTTAGAGTTAATTAGTTGATTCAGATGATTAGGTTAATAGCTCGTTTAGAGACCCTTTTCATGATATGCTAATTCTTTGAGATAGGAATTTTGGGTTTTCATGAGCTGTATGCCAAAATAATTAAAACAATAAATGACCTGACATATTTCAGTTGGTGTGCAATAAATCTAAAATATATGAAAGTTTAATTTTTAACATTAAATTATGGAAAATAATGAACTTTATCACAATATGCAAATTTTTTGAGAAGGACCTGTAGCAAATTTTTAATCATAAGATAACAGCACGGGATACATTTAAGGCATACGTAAGGGGAGTTATGATGATGATAGTTATGATGATATGTATCAAAAAAGAAAGCAGAATTTAATAAGGAATTAAATGAAGTGAGAGAAGAGATCAAATTACTTCAGAGAGCACATAAGACTCGAACAAATAGCATAATTTATAAAAAATTACAAGAAGCTAAACTTAAACTGGATAGCCTGTTAATTAAGAAAGCGGAGGACTTCAAGCATAATTCTAAAAAAATAAACTATATAGCTGCCAATAAATCAGGCAAGCATCTGACCTCTTTAATAAAAAAAAGATGAAATCTCAAACAAAGTCAAGACTAATAATCAGGCCATAAATAATGAATTTAAATAATTTTATGAAAAATTATATACCTCAGAAATTAAAGACCAAACCCTTCACCTTTCTTAAAATCAATTAACCTTTAACGTCTTTCTCCTGAGCAAATTCAAGATCTTAGCAAGGATATAACCAACATAGAAATATAATCTGCTATAAAAACCTTCCCCTGAAAAAAGCTTCAGGAATGGATGGCTTACCTATAGAATTTTATGCTACATTCTGGGCTAAGATTGATGCCTTATTTACAAATGGTTAATACAGGGCAAAAAAAGTTGTCTCCCTGAAACAATGTACCAAGCAATTATTTGTGTTATGCCAAAACTAGGTTAGACATGTGAAAAGCCCTCTGATTATAGGCCAATAAGCTTAATAAACTGTGATAAGAAGATCATAACTAAAATCTTTAATAACTGATTGGTACAGATTCTACCAAGCTTAATTCATTATGACCAAGCTGGTTTTATACAACATTGGGATTTAAGAACTAATACCAGGACATGTATCTCCCTCACCCAATACGCAAAGAAACATAAAATAGATTTAACATTAATGGCAGTAGATGCGGAAAAGGCCTTTGATAGACTTGAATAGTCCTACTTGTTTAAGGTATTGGAGGAATACAACTTTCCAATAAAATTCACGAATATGATTAGAACCCTTTACAAGTTCCCTAAAGCATATGTATATACAAATGGAATTCTATCAAAGCCTATCGCATTAACATGAGGGACTGCCCAAGAATGTCCTCTTTCACCAGCATTGTTTACATTAGCAACTGAACCCTTGGCTCAAAAAATTTGAGAGACAAAAGAGATAGGCGGTATTAAGATAGGTAAGAAACAAGTTAAATTGATCTTATTTGCAGATGACCTATTACTCTATTTAAGCAATGCAAATACCGAAATTCCATATGTAATAAAAATAATTAAAACATTTTCAGGGATGTCAGGTTATAAAATGAACACTGGAAAAACAGAGTTGAGGGCAATAGACTCCTGCAAAAAGGACTTTGAGAACGGCATAGAATTTTGGATACAAAAAAAACATGAAATATCTGAGAACCTATATTAGCCATGATAAGACCCAGTTGTATAAAGATAATTTTCTTCCACTTGTGAAAAAGTTTAAGAAGGATGTTAGGCAGTGGCAAGACTTGAGGATTAATTTAATAGGAAGAATAAACCTTTTTAAAATGATGTGGTTGCCGGAATTCTTATATATATTCCAAACTATTCCTATAACGCCTCCTAAAAAATTATTTAAAGAGGTAAACTCAACTATTTCTTCACTCATTTGGTCAGATAAAACAAGTAGATTGAAAAGGAAACTTTTATATTACCCAAGAGTAGAAGGGGGCCTTAATCTCCCGAACTTAGAGTTTTATCACGTTGCAGCTCAGTCCTTTTATATTGATCGCATAATAAATAAAACAAATGAAGATAGATAGATAGACATTATAAACAATCAATTACAGTGTAACAGTTTACTGTTAGCACTCTTTTCCAAGGATAACATCAAATCAACAAATTTTGTTATTAATAGCACATTAAAGGCCTGGAATAAAATAAAAAAGATTATTCATCAAGAAATAGGACTTCCTAGGCATATATTGATTTGGAACAACCCATCAATAAATATACAGTGCACGCAGTTATACTGGGAAACATGGATAAAAGGTGGAATCCTACAGTTGTCAGATGTCATAAATCACGACACGGTTGTACCATTCAATGCATTAAAAAGCAAACATAATCTAAAAGATACAGAATTATTTAGGTACATGCAACTGAAAAACTGGATCACTTGCAATTTTGACTTGGGAAAGTCTATCAGCCCTGAAATGTCTAAAATTATAACTCAAATTAACAAAAAAAGGAGGCTGATTTGCTCTATGTACAATCTATTGATATGCATGGAGCCAAATCTATAATGCCCTCTAGATCAGTGGTTCTCAAACCTCTCCTCGGGGACCCCCAGCCATCTCACAGTTTTGTTGTAGCCCTGAACAAGCTCACCTGATTAAAGCAGGTAAGGGCTTGATGATTAGTCAAAAAGTTGATTCAGGTGTGCTAACTCTGGGATACATCTAATATGTGGCATTGCTGGGGGTCCCCCAGGAGAGGTTTGTGAACCACTGCTCTAGATCACGTCGTCAGAACCCCATTTATTATTTTAGTATTTTATTAGTTTATCAGTTATTATTTATGTGATTATTGTTTGTCTGTGTGTGTATGTGTGGGCGAGACTTGTCTTGAACAAGAACCAGTAATGTGTGGGATGGGTGGGAATTGGAGGGGTGGGGGGGGGCATCGTAGGGTGGATCGGGAGAATTGAAGTGGGTTGGTAGGGGTGGGTCGGATAAACCAATGATAAAGATTGAGGGAAGCTTAGTATGTAAAGATGAGTTGATTAGATGAAATCTCTTTAATTGTATAAATATATATACTTTTTTCTTCTCCCTGTATAGTCGTTGTTTATGTCTCTGATCTTTTTTGTACTTCCTGGCATCTGAATATGAAGACCCATTGAAATTAATAATAATAAAAAAATAATAAAAGATAACAGCACGGGCGGGAGAATACCATGCTACAATTAATAAAATTATTAATTTTGTATTCGTTCCCGGTTCTTGGATAGTAAAATATTTTAATATTTGCAGTAACTGCAGTAATGCAGTTACATTGTAGTCTGAGGATTTGACCAACTGGTATATTCTGTATGATTATTACTGTCTGTGCATAAAAAGGTGTCATACTCAGCTGCTTGAGGTCGATGGTAATTTTGTCTAAAAAACGTTTTTAAATGGTAATGTCTAAAATGTTGATCCTTTTTAGGTCTCTCTCTGCTGTATATTTTTAATTTGGATCTGATGAGTTAAGAAACTCAGTGAGGAAAATATATGTGCCATTGCATATCAGTAGGATATAATCTGTAGGCTATATATCTTCCAAAGAACGACATGATGATGATTTTTTAAACATCAAATTATCACAGACCTGTAACTTCTTCTTTAAGAGGCTCCACTGTCCTCCACTCGTTACCTGTATTAATGGCACCTGTTTGAACTTGTTATCAGTATAAAAGACACCTGTCCACAACCTCAAACAGTCATACTCCAAACTCCAAAGAGCTGTTAAAAAACAAAATTGTAGACCTGCACCAGGCTGGGAAGACTGAATCTGCTATAGGTAAGCAGCTTGGTGTGAAGAAATCAACTGTGGGAGCAATTATAAGAAAATGGAAGACATACAAGACCACTGATAATCTCCCTTGATCCGACGCTCCATGCAAGATCTCACCCTGTGGGGTCAAAATGATCACAAGAACGGTGAGCAAAAATCCAAGAACAACACGGGGGGACCTAGTGAATGACCTGCATAGAGCTGAGGTTTGCTAGAGAGCATTTGGATGATACAGAAGAGGATTGGGGGAATGTCATACGGTCCGATGAAACCAAAATGGAACTTTTTGGTAAAACTCAACTTGTCGTGTTTGGAGGAGAAATAATGCTGAATTGCATCCAAAGAACACCATACCTACTGTGAAGAATGGGGGTGGAACCATCAGGCTTTGGGCCTGTTTTTCTGCAAAGGGACCAAGACAACTGATCCGTGTAAAGGAAAGAATAAATGGGGCCATGTATCTTGAGATTTTGAGTGAAAACCTCCATCCATCAGCAAGGGCATTAAGATTAAATGTGGCTGAGTCTTTCAGCATGACAATGATCCCAAACACACTGCCTGGGCATTGAAGGAGTGGTTTCGTAAGAAGCATTTCAAGGTCCTGGAGTGGCCTAGCCAGTCACCAGATCTCAACCCCATAGAAACTCTTTGGAGTGAGTTGAAAGTCTGTGTTGCCCAGCAACAGCCCCAAAACATCACTGCTCTAGAAGAAATCTGCATGGAGGAATGGGCCAAAATACCAGCAACAGTGTGTGAAATCCTTGTAAAGACTTACAGAAAACGTTTGACCTCTGTCATTGCCAACAAAGGGTATATAACAAAGTATTGAGATCAACTTTTGTTATTTACCAAATACTTATTTTCCACAATAATTTACCAATTAATTCATTAAAAATCCTACAATGTGATTTTCTGGATTTTATTTCTCATTTTGTCTCTCATAGTTGAAGTGTTCCTATGATGAAAATTACAGGCCTCTCATCTTTTTAAGTGGGAGAAGTTTCACAATTGGTGGCTGACTAAATACTTGTTTGCCCCACTGTAAATGCAACACCAATTTCTACTAATAAATCAAATGTTTGCTTATGTTGTTGTTTACTTATGTGGTTTAGGCACCTTACACTTTGGTTCTGTACATTACTTTGAAAAAAATTACTAATTGCAACAACCATTATAAGGTTTGTGCACAACATCAGTATTTATCCCTAAATATTTTCTAAATTGTTCACTTGACACTGCAGTTGTGTTAACAATTAAACACATGCAATCCCCCCAGCCCTGGGTCGTTTGAGCCCGGAGTGTTTTGAAAGTCTGGTTTTGAAAGCCTGGTGTCCTGTATGGGCATTAGACAATAAATAGAGATTTAATTCATTCATTCATTATAGCTTCATCAATTATCACATTAAACGTGTATTTTTGATGCTGCAGTAACGGCTTGATCGATTTGATTTAGAAAACGTAAACAGTCTGAGTACTGAGTTGGAGGAGTACTTAAATTAAATTAATGACATAATTGCACGAGTCATTAATAAAAGGAGTCATAATGAATTATTTAACTGCACATCATTACGGTTTTGAGCATCTCCCATACTGTTTCTTAAATATGTTTTCAAGCACTTTAGGCAAGAGAAAAGAAGGGTTAGTTGACCATTCAAACAACGAGAGAGCTAAGCTAATTCGTGGGGGTGATAGCCCTGTCTTGCCCTGCCCTGCCTCCACTGCTACAGGCTGGTTGAATAGTTATATTACATTTGGGTGATAATAATAATAAGCTTATATGTGGTGTATAAGTGGGGTATGTGATCTAACTGCATACTTTTTTCCTTTTTTCCTTTTTTGTAATTAGCATTACATACGGTAATTGTCCAGTTTGTATTGTTTGATTTGCCTACTGGAGGTCTTTTCTCAAGTACTCAATAAAGACAAACAATTATAGTCTTTCTGGTTGGATGCCAGTTATCTAATATTTTACATTATGTTGTTATTTATCCAGACACTAGTTGGTGATTATTTTTGCCAGTGAGACTGGGCTATTCAGACAAAAAAATAACATAGGCTTGTTTGAATATTAAAGTAAATGTTTAACCATAATTTATTTCATATCCCACTTTGGGAATAGCTGGTCTATAACAACACTACAGAACGAAAAATGACTATAGTTATATTGTGAATAAATGCCATAGCGTGCCACTGGGTATAGTGCCCGGGGGGTGTACCATTTGGAAAAACATGCATACCGCATGCGTTATGTGCTAATATATGGTAGTTGGTATTGTTAGCAAAGGCATGCTCAGTATATTCAGTGGCTGTACATTATTTTACATTAAGTTTCAGTAATTTAGCAGCTGCTCTTATCCAGAGTGACTTACAGTAAGTATAGGGACATCCCTTTGGAGCAACTTGGGGTGAAGTGCCTTGCTCACTTGAGAATCAAACTGGCAACCGTCCACTTACAAGTCTGACTCCCTAACCACTGAGCCATCTGATGCTCCCTGTGTCTTTCTGTAGTTTAAGCTCAGAAGAAACATATTAAAAATTTAACTGCAGGCAGCAATTAAGGGGTCCAAGCAAGAATAATGCCAAACGGGGAATGGCTGCATATAAGGTCTAATAGTCATTTTTATCTGTTCGTGTTAACTAGTAATAAGAATTTAAAATAATTTTCTGCCCCCATATGGTCAAAATTGGCCAAACACTACAGGCCCCCTCTGCACCTCATTCCAACCATAGATACCAAGTTTGGTGCCAATCGGAAAAACGGTTCCTGAGAAACTTACCCACTTCCTGTTTGGCTGCTTCCCCATCATTGATGATTGGCTGTCATGGACAAACAGTTTCGCAAACTGGGGAAACTACAATTTCACTATGGTGGCAAACTTGCTGTACTGTAGTTACTACTAGTGCTGTGCAATTAATCAAATTTTGATCGTGATTTCAATTTCAGCTCCTTACGATCACAAAAACAGTGTAATCGAGAAAAAACTATTATTTTGAACATTGCATTTTCTAAGAACTCTTATTTTTGTCTTGTGTTCGAATGACACTCACACACAAGCACTTTTTTCCCTCCTGAAACCGAAAGCAATTCTCAGTCGTCTATTAAAGGCGCATTTTACAGTGTAACTCCATATATCCATCGTGCGCGCAGGCACAAACAAGTAACATGCCGTTGCATACTTTTTAGCAAAAGATGTGTGCCCCATTAGCACAGTTGAGACTGACCGCTCTAGAATGTTGTTGCGTACTTTGGACAAGCGTTATAATTTGCCACCACTTTACCAGAGTGGCTCTGCGTGCTTTATATGAGAAATGCTGTGCAGAATTGGCGACAAAGGCAGTGTATTGATCTATGATCTACAGTATTTTTTATATTACAGCAAGGTGATCACAGCCGCTCCATGATTTTACCTCACAGCAACGCAGGTACTTTGTTTGTTTGTTAGCTTATCAGCTTTGTCCTTTTGATTCTTGTTAAGAATATTTTATCTGTGTCCTTGCAGCATTGTTTACTGAAACATTTTTCTTCAGTATTAGATTGCGCTTTTCTCAGTATCGAAGCAACGAAAATAACGACCCACGACTATCATTGAACAGTTAATCACATTCTTGGTTTCATTAGCGCAGGTGTAGTGTAGAGCCATGTATTACTTTTAAACAATTATTCTGCTGACTGAAGAGCCAGGCTTCATGTTACTTCAATTCAGTAGTTTGTTTGAACTGCTGTTTATGATTCTACAGCAGACTTAATTAAGCACAGTGATCGTGCGCACGTGAAAAACCTGCAGGCAAAATGGAAAATAAGATACGTTTAGAAGTGTTAATTTATTTAAACGGGTTCCACTCAACAACCGGTTCTAACAGAGCCATATATAAATACATCTTTGTATACGGCTCTAGGTTTTATGAACCATCGATATTGTATGCCCTCAACGTTAACAAGTCCTCTTATCGATGCTCCTGTGCCAAAGCAAATTTTTGTCCCACCATAGTCTTATTTGATCAATAAGTAATGTAGACAAACTGCTGCATGTGTGTAGCTAATGTTAAGTTACATCAACCGTTAGCTAATGTCAACTGCATACATGTCCCGACATTAGAGCTACGCGCCGAGGTGATGCTCTCTCGTTTGGGTTAGAGAGCTAACCTATAGATATGAGCAGATATTGGATACTGAGTAATGCGCCTCAACTTATATGAGAAATGACTAAATTAAATAGGTTATTGTATGGCACGTTACTTTCAGAGAGCTAATTTTTAAGTTCCAATTTACAGTTGCAGATCAAATATATTACTTTTTACCAGCACACACTCTCTGGCTCATATTATACCAAACATTTAAGTTCCTTGTTTACCTATTTGAAAAATGTGATGGCCAAAATTCCATTGATTTATATTGTGTTTACTTTTTGATGAAACTGCTCCAAATTAAATCAATTTTGTACTTTTATAAATCACATGCAGTTAGGCCACTGAGTTTCTGACCTCTTTGTATTAGATATATTTTGTTGCTTTGATTACACATGAAAGCTATAAACGACTCTTACAATAGTTGTTCCTAAACATCAACATTTCAAATAGAATTACTGTATTCATTACAATACACAGCTTTTCTGCATTTTTAATGTTGAATGTTTGGCATTTTTTTACACATTTAGCCATGTGGTTTTGAGAAAAATATTGTTGTTGGTTTAAAAACAACATAACTTTATTGTATTGTTTATAAAAGGCGGAGAAAAGTGAAGACTTTAGTGATTAGTGATGAACAATGAATAATTGTTTTACATTGTGTACTAAATGATGGAAGTCACCCAGGAGTATTGAATGAAGATGGTTAGGTTTATTTCAGCTTTCAGTGTTTAATATCAGTGTTTTTATGGGAATGTAGATCTTTCAGATCAATTTGAGAAGCCATTTTGATCATGTTTAACATTTTATTGTGTCATGTAGTGTGGGGCGCTGGTGTTGGTCTTGACTCGGCCTCGCCCTCCCTTGGTCTTGGTCTTGTCTTGGTCTCTATACACTGTGGTCTTGGTCTTGTCTTGGTCTCGGATTAGGTGGTCTTGACTACAACACTGACTATTACACACTATTACAACACTATTACAACATGTACAACACTATTACAACGCTATTACAACATGTACGACACTATTACAATGCTATTACAATGCTATTACAACATGTACAACACTATTACAACACTATTACAACACTATTACAACACTATTACAACACTATTACAACACTATTACAACACTATTACAACACTATTACAACACTATTACAACATGTACAACACTATTACAACACTATTACAACACTATTACAACATGTACGACACTATTACACAAGTAAAACAACATTTACCACACTAATACAACATGTACAACACTATTACAATGCTATTACAATATGTACAACACTATTACACACTATTCCACACTATTCCAACACTATTCCGACACTATTCCGACACTATTCCGACACTATTCCGACACTATTCCGACACAATTCCGACAGTATTCCGACACTATTCCGACACTATTCCGACACTATTCCGACACTATTACGACACTATTACAACACTATTACGACACTATTACAACATGTACAACGCTGTTACAACGCTGTTACAACGCTGTTACGACATGTATTACGACATGTATTACGACATGTATTACGACATGTATTACGACATGTATTACGACATGTATTACGACATGTATTACGACATGTATTACGACATGTATTACGACATGTATTACGACATGTATTACGTCATGTATTACGTCATGTATTACGTCATGTATTACGTCATGTATTACGTCATGTATTACGTCATGTATTACGACATGTATTACGACATGTATTACGACATGTATTACGACATGTATTACAACATGTATTACAACATGTATTACAACATGTATTACACTATTACAATAGTAATACAACATTTACCACACTAATACAACATGTACAACACTTACAACATGTTCAACACTATTACAACATGTACAACACTATTTCAACACTATTTCAACATGTACAACACTATTACAACACTATTACAACAGTATAACAACATGTACAACACTATTGCAACATGTACAACACAATTTCAACATGTACAACACTATTACAACATGTACAACACTATTTCAACACTTTTTGAACACTATTTCAACACAATTTCAACACTTCCAGTTGCTCAAATAATGCTAGCATGGTTTCATAACGAAATCAGCATGATTGTCATTGTGCTCACATGTTTTTAGCAAGATTTTAGCATGAATAACATAATGCTAACATAATAAACTTGTTGCTAATGATACTAGCATGTTTTTATAAGATATTAGCATGATTAGCATGATGTTAGGATAATAAACCTATTGTTAACATGATGCTAGCATGATAAACATGTTGCTTACATGATGCGTGCATGTTTTTAGTAAGATATTAGCATGATTAGCATGATGCTAGCATGTTGTTAGGAAGATATTACCATGATTAACATGATGCTAGCATGTTTTTAGGAAGATATTAGCATGCTAAGCATGATCCTACCATGTTTTTAGTAAGATAGTAGTATGATTAGTATGATGCTAACATGTTTTTAGGAAGATATTAGCATGATTAGCATGATACTAGCATAATAAACCTGTTGCTAACATGATACTAGCATGTTTTAGTAAGATATTAGCATGATTAGCATGATGCTAACATGATACTACCATGATAAACGTTGCTAGCATGAAGCTAGCATGTTTTTAGCAAGATATTAGAATGATTAACATGATGTTAGCATGATGATAGCATGATAAACATGTTGCTAGCATGAAGCTAGCATGTTTTTAGCAAGAAATTAGAATGATTAGCATGATGGTACCATTATGCTAGCATGATACTAGCATTATTAGCATGTTGCTAACATAATGCTAGCATGATATACTCTGCTGTGGTGTTGGGTCTGATATGCTGTTCGCTATAGTATATTGTTGGCATTTATTGGGTCTGGTGTTTGGTGGGCTGTGGTGTTAGGTATAGCATGTTATTGGGAATGTAGTGGTGTAGTGTGTGGTGTGGGCTGTGTCATGGTGTTGGGAATGTAGTGGTAGTGTGTTGAGTATGTGGTGTTGGCTGGGGGTGGTACACTTGAACAGTTATATTATTAAGTAAGACCAATAGTACTAGGTTGACTATCTATTAAAGTGTAGTGTCATGTTAATTAATCAGTGGCCTTGTTTATAACTCCCAGGGCAGAACCCTTTGATCTTGTTTTTAATTAAACCCTTTGATCTCTTAACGAGCACCTGTGATGGGTCACACAATATACCTGTTAAAAATCTCCTCGGTTTAAGTGTAATTGTGAAGGTATTGCTGTCTTCACATGGTTCTAGTTTCAAAAGTATGTCTATGAAACCCTAAAACTGTAGACACAGTGACAGGTTAGAAAGAGGGTTAATTTTTCAAGCTGTCAAAGTGTAGCTTCAAATAATGTCTATGGAGAATGTGAGTTCCAAACAAATGATCATAGTGTAAAAACTATTACGTTTATGGCTTTGATTTTGACATTGTTAGTGACAGCAGGTATAGATTAACGTTTTCATATAACATTTGTGTATTTGGAGTGAAATATGCAGGAGTGGCGGCAGTTTAGATATTGTTTTAAGATTAGGCAGGTAAGAGCTGCCTCCACTCTAACTCCACTCTAGCTTGTCCATTCATTCCTCTGGGACAGTTTTTTCGCTAGGAAAATGGTAATAGACAAACAACCGTTTTATAAAACCTTCCACAAAACTGTACAAATGTGAAGGGGAAGGAGCCGCACGTGTCGGTACCTGACAGTGTATGTAGTGTCAAAACTCTGGGAGTAGTGTCACTTTTAAGAATTTCTCCATTCATTCCTATGGGACTCATTTAAACGCTAATATTTCGAAAACCATTTTACGAAACCTTTCACGACATGACAAATGTGAAGGGGAACAAGACGCACGTTTTGGTACCTTACTTGATTTTTTAGCATAAAAACTCTGGGAGCAGTAGCGCACTGAAAATTTGGCCTATTTATTGCTATCGGATTTTTTTGCCACAAACTGTAATATTTTGCGAATCGTTTTACGAAACCTTCCACAAAACAATAGCAACTCGATCGGGATCGAGCCGCACGTTTTGGTACATTACTCTATGTATCGATTTTTGAAGCTCTGGGAGGAGTAGAGGGGCAAATTTTTGCTATAAATAAATAAATAATAACTAGAACTGCAAGCAGTTTTGACGGGGTCCAAGCCGTCCCTGGCGAGTCCCCCCTGGTGCAAGTCGCCCCGATGACCCGCGGAGCCCACAAAAGCAGAACCTATGAAATCGGAACCAAAGGCGCGATGGCTGTGACGCAAAAGCTGGAAAATGTCATAACACCCATGATACAAGGTCTGTAGTAATTTGCACTTGCTCTGATATTTCATAGATATTTTAAAATGTTAAAAGAAGTGCTTCGATAATGGTCAAAAATGTCAGAGAAGATTAGAAAAGTTGTCATTAGCAAGAAAACAAAGGGGGTTACAAACTAAGAAAGCAGATGATGAAATACCATCACATAGTATGTTGATCCATAAACTGTAGTTCGGAAAACAGGTTTTCAGATAGCAGAAGTAATCAGAGTGCCATACAGTCATGGCTGAGTATTCATGTACCGTGTTTGAATGAACCGATCTTTGGTTTAATTTGTCCTAATTGTACAGGGATAGGGATTAATTTAACATTGATATGTAAAATTATGGGTTCTCTAGCAATTTTATGTAATAATTTATGTATGCCTAACATTCTTGTCTGTACATTGTGCCTTACACATTAAAACAAAACACAACATTTAGCAACATTTTTTCTGTAACTTTATCCAATATCCCTTTCACTGTTCAGATTAGGTCGCTACTTTATACTGCGGTCAGCAGTTCATGTAGCGCATTTGAATTAACTGATCTTTGATTTAATTTGTCCTAATTGCGCAGGGACAAGGCTTAAAATTGACATAGATTCACAAAATCATGGGTTCTGTAGCAATTTACAGTAGCATTTTGTGTATATCTGCCCGTCTTGTCTGTACACTTTGCCTTACACATTAAACAAATCAGAACCAAATAATGAGTTACCTACATTTGTTCCAAAGGAAAAAAAATACAAAACTTTTAGCAACATGTTTTCTGTAACTTTGTCCCATTTCCCTTTCACAGGTCAGGTCACTAATTTCGGCTGCTACCGACAGTTTACATTATAGATATTTGTTCTTGAAAATGTTTTATATTGTTTTGTAGTACAATTTTGTACTAGATTAGCAACTAACCAATTCTAACACTGCACACTCCAATCAGGAAATAAAGTTTGCCAGATACACAGGCACATGATCCAGCGTACTTTAATAACCCCAACGAGTGGCATTTTATCAGAATATAGCATAGATCATCTGCTTAGAAATGTAGGAAATATTGGTTAGGATAGAACACCACAATTAAATCTGCTAAATAAAAGTATATTACATTAATCATGAATTTATCTTGTCTTTGAAACAAATTGTAGCCTATACGATTATAATAAAAAAAAATTATATGTTGTATAATGTCTGACACACTAAAAAAGCTCATACTTTTGGATAGTCATTATGGAAAGCGGACCCCAAAGTATAAAGTTGGCGAAGCAAATATCAGAAAATATCGAGGTGTGAGCTAAAAGTTCTTTGGTACATCACCATTGTAAATATCCCATTAACATTGATTGAGTAAATGGGCAAAAACTGTTCTACGTTGACGACAGCACCTTTTAATGACAAAAAAATTGATACAGAGCTTCAGGGCGGCATGCCAAGCAAGCACCAAAAGTTTAATGTTGATAGCATTTACTACGGAAAAGATATTGTAATCACAATTGACCCAGTTAAATGTATTGAGTTATTGCCAAATTTGGTTTAGAACATCACAGTGGGACATTGAACAACAATCTCAAGTTTTTTGATGATAGCATTTAATTTGGCAGCGACATAATAAAGTTCATATTTCGTAGCTAGCTAAGAAAATTTGTTTGTTCGTCAATTGCACATAGTTTAACATAGCAAAATTATTTTGATAACTTTTGGTCAGGTCCATCGGGAGATACTAGATACCAAGTTTTGTATAGATCGGTGGCACGGTCTAGGAGGAGTTTGAAAAAGTTGGTTTACGCATGCCGCAAAATTGTGAAAAATCTTGTTATCAAAATGGGCGTGTCCTATATTATCAGATTCAGCTCAGTTCAAGGTACACTTGGATATAAGGATTTCTATTGTACAATGTGTAATGTGGGAATTATGGGCACAAAACACGTTTCTCACCATTATAGCGCCACCTAGTGGTCCACATGTGTAATTTTTGGTATGTGAGGTCAAGTAACCATTGCACATGTACACTGTATATTTGAAGTTACTCACATTAGTACAAGGGGTAGATCCAAAACTGGGTCCCATAGGCCACACCCCTTTTGACGAATCAGTACCCCACTGTAGGGGTAGTCTCAAGAGTGGCCCTAGATGGTAGCCTCAAAATTTGGTAAACATGATGAGATATAAACTTTTTGTAGTTATAGCGCCCCCTAGTAGCCAATTTTCATAAAATTTGTTGGGGAGCCTCAGATGGTCATGTCAAACAAGAATCTAGTTTTACAATGATAGCTTTTTTTTGGCCAAGATATGGCAAAGTTTATACTTAAGTAGCTAGCTACACAAATTTATTTTAGCGCAATTTACGTAATTTTCATCCAATAAATTTTTTTTTGATAACTTTTTGTCACGTCAGTCATACATACCAAATTTCGTGTAGATCGGACACACGGTCTAGGAGAAGTTAGAAAAAGTAGGTTTACAATAAATTGCTATTTTTCATGCATAAAAGTACTGGGGGAAATGGGCGTGGCCTATATGAGAAGATTCAGCTGAACTCAGGGAACGCGTGGATATGTGTAGCTTCTGTGTGCGATATACGGTTTGGGAGTTATACGGACCAACACGTTTTTTCTGCTATAGCGCCACCTAGTAGTGGAACTGGGTGGATTTTTCTGTCTGAGGTCGCAGCAATGATCTGGACCAGTCCTGAAAATGGTACCCCCACAATCATGTATTGTTTAGGCTGTAGTAACGGTTTTACCGGAAGAATAATAAGAACTAGAACTGCAAGCAGTTTTGACGGGGTCCAAGCCGTCCCTGGCAAGTCCCCCCTGGTACAAGTCGCTCCGATGACCCGCGGAGCCCACAAAAGCAGAACCTATAATATTGGAACCAAAGTCACCATTCAGATTAGGTTGCTACTTTATGCTGCGGCCAACAGTTCATGTAGCGCATTTGAATGAACTAATCTTTGGTTTAATAAGTGTGCATTTTTACAGCTATCGCCATCTGTCTCTTATGAGTAAGGTATCTACTGTTAATTGACTAAAAGCTGTGAAGTTAGTTGCACAAGCGCTATGTAGCTAAGCTACATGTATTGTTAACATTAGTTACTGTAGCTAGCTGCCTTGTTAAGATGTCAGTAGAAAAGCTAGCAAACTATGACAGTGTTGGTTAGCTATGTGGTTGTGTAGCCTCTTTTCAAACATGTATTGGCAAACAGTTGGTCAACTTCCCTACTACTTTACTAATACATGAGTAGTGGGTCATTGTCAATGTGAATCCAGCAACTGTATCACAGTTACTAGATAGAGACAGTCCCTCG
>JACXGM010024315.1:0-15783 GCA_016801145.1 Umbra pygmaea
CTATACCTTCAACACTATACCTTCAACGCTATACCTTCAACACTATACATTCAACGCTATACCTTCAACGCTATACCTTCAACACTATACATTCAACGCTATAACTTAAATGCTATACCTTTAAAGCTTTACCTTCAACGCTAAACATTCAACACTACAACTTCAACGCTACACCTTCAACGCTACACCTTCAACACTACACCTTCAACGCTACACCTTCAACGATATACCTTTAACGCTATACCTTCAACACTATACATTCAACGCTATAACTTCAACGCTATACCTTCAACGCTATACCTTTAACGCTATAAAATCAACGCTATAACTTCAACGCTATACCTTCAAAGCTATACCTTCAACACTACACATTCAACGCTATAACTTCAACGCTATACCTTCAACACTATACCTTCAACACTATACATTCAACGCTATACCTTCAACCCTATACCTTCAACACTATACATTCAACACTATAACTTAAATGCTATACCTTCAACGCTTTACCTTCAACGCTAAACATTCAACACTACAACTTCAACGCTACACCTTCAACGCTACACCTTCAACGCTACACCTTCAACACTACACATTCAACGCTACACCTTCAACGCTATAGCTTCAACACTACAGCTTTAACACTACTGTATATCTTCAACAGTATAGCTTCAAAACAATAGCACTATAAGCTTCAACACTATTTCACCTAAATCAAGGTAATTATTGGTGCTATTGTTTTGAAGCTAAACTGTTGAAGATATACAGTAGTGTTAAAGCTGTAGTGTTGAAGCTATAGCATTGAAGGTATAGCGTTGAAGGTACAGTATAGCATTGAAGATATAGCATTAAAGCTGTAGCAAGGATATCAGCATGCAATCTTTTCCTGTAATGTTTGACAAGGTTAAGGAACACATTTGGAGGGATTTTGGACCATTGCTCTATGCAGATCCTTTCAAGATTCTTCACATTATTGGGTTTGCTCTTATCAACTGTCCTCTTCAACTCAGGCCACAGGTTTTCGATTGGATTGAGGTCTGGCGACTGAGATGGCCATGGCAGGACATTGATTTTGTTGTCGCAGAACCATTTCTGTGTGGATCTTGAGATATGTTTTGGGTCATTGTCTTGTTGACAATGTCTTGTTGACAATGAAAACTGCCTAATATTTGGTGGGGAATTCATTCTGCCATCAAGCTTGACCAGTGCCCCTGGACGTCTGGAATTAAAACATCTTCAAAACATCACTGACGCACCAACATATTTCCCCATGGGTAGGAGGTGCCTCTCCTTCAGATATTGTGCATTTCTGTTTTGAACATTCCAATGCTGTATCTGACCAAAATTTTCAATTTTGTTTTTTCCTGACCAGAGCACCTTCCTCCAATCAAAATTTAAATGGCATTTGGCAAACTCCTAGCACTTGTGTCTGTGTCTAAGCAACCCTTAGACAACCCTTTCTCTTTGGCAACTCTTCCAAAGAGGCCGTGGTTGTGGAGGTGGCGTCTGATGGTGCTTTTTGAAACCTGGTGACCCCAAGATGCCATCAAGGCCTGCAGTTCTGTCATAGTGATTCTTGGGGATTTTGTTGCTTTTCTCACCATTCTCCTCCTTATCCAAAATGCATATGTGTCCTTTACCCGTTAGGTTTTCAACTGTTCCATATCTTTAGAATTTATTTATAATTGCCCTGACAGTGCTCAGTGGTATATTGGCATTCACTTGTTTGTGGATCTTCTTGTAGCCATATCCAGATTAATGAAGATCTACAAGCATCTGTCTCTTTTGAACTACCAAAACTGCCTAATATTTGGTGGAATTCATTCTGCCATCAAGCTTGACCAGTGCCCCTGGACGTCTGGAATTAAAACATCTTCAAAACATCACTGACGCACCAACATATTTCACCATGGGTAGGAGGTGCCTCTCCTTGAGATATTGTGCATTTCTGTTTTGACGCCAAACATTCCAATGCTGTATCTGAACAAAATTTTCAATTTTGTTTTTTTCTGACCAGAGCACCTTCCTCCAATCAAAATCCTTTACCATTGAGGATTTCAACTGTTCCATATCGTTTGAATTTTTTTATAATTGCCCTGACAGTGCTCAGTGGTATATTGGCATTCACTCGTTTGTGGATCTTCTTGTAGCCATATCCAGATTCATGAAGAGCTATGAGCATCCGTCTCTTTTGAACTACCAGTTCTTTTGTTTTCTTCATGGTGTTGGATGACAAAGGGACATTGCATGCGTGTTACCTCATTTTTATACTTATATAAAAATGTATATATACTTTTAGTGGAACAAAAAGTGATGTAATGGTTTAATAAATGGCCTTTAGACTCAGATTAACTTAAATCATTGGAATTTCATTCCTGGTTTAAATTTGGTAGATTTTATTTACAATAATCTTCAAGGGTGATTGATTGTGAAACCATGATATGACATAGATTTTTTATTTAATCAATGAATGATTCTGATTGGTTCCATTGACACATTCATAAAATATTTTCTCACATTTCTTCCTTTGTAATTGTACAGTACAGTATGGTTTTTGCATTGCCAGTCAGGCGTGCCAGTAATTTTGGAGCCCACTATAACATTACTCGTTGTGCACTCGCTTCAAGCTTGAAGTTTGGAAGTTTATGGGTAGGCTCTCTACTTGTATGTTAGGTGTCAGTGTTTATGCCACTGTGTGAGCATAGTAAGCTACAGTGGCTATAGAAAAGAATCACCCCCCCCAATTACATTTTGTTGCTTTGCAGCCTGAAATGAAGACAGACACAGTTTTTGTTATATTCAGCTATATTTACTCCGTGCAACTTCTAACATCCAAGTGAAAGATATAACATCAACATGTCAGAAAAATTAAGTAAATAAAAACACAATCACTGAGTTGGAAAAAGGATAACACCCTGTTTCAGGATTTTGTTGAACCACCTTTTGCTTTAATTACAGCCTTTAGTCTGTTGGGATATGTCTCTACTAACTTTGCAACGTCAATCTAGACGTTGCAAAATGTGACCACTCTTCTTTGCAGAACTACTCAAGTTCAGTTAAATTTAATGGTGACCGGACTGCTGTCTTCAAGTCATTCCACAGATTTTCAATGGGGTTTAAGTCTGGGCTCTGACTAGGCCATGCAAGGACATTCACCTTTTTCTCCTTCAACCACTGTGTGGTCAGTTTTGCTTTGGGTCATTGTCATGTTGGAAGGTAAATCGTTACCTTCAATATTGTTGTCACATGCACACAATGACCACTCTTTGTCATGAATTCCTGCAACTGCTTCAGAATTGCTGTAGGGCTCTGTGATTATTTTACAGATGCGTGATTCTTTTCTATACCCACTGTATGCCTAGTGCCTTAACAACCCTTGTCAAATGTATTGCACTATATAGGACCAGGCTTTAATGTTGGACTGAAACATGGTTAACATTGGTTCGCTTGACGGTTCTTGACATTCAGAACATATTCCACTTTTTACTGTCAACTATTCCTCTGTTTGCCTCTTTTGATTAGCTCTACTGTCTGTAATTAATGAGTATTTCTGTTGTCTGTTTCAAGTGAGTATCTGCTGTCTGTCTCTACTGAGCATTACTGCTGTCTATCTCTACTGAGTATCTCTGTCGTTTGTCACAACTGAGTATCTATGCTATCGTTCTCTACTGTGTATCTCTGTTGTCTGTCTCATCTTTGTTGTCTGTCTATAACTTTTATTTCCGCTGTCCATCTTTACTGAGTATATTTGCCGTCTTTCTCTACCGAGTGTTTCTGTAATATGTTTTACTGAGTATCTCTGCTGTCTGTTTCTGTGAATTACTTTGGCTGTCTGTCTCATCTGAGTATATTTACTGTCTGTCTCTATTTTGTATCACTGTCGTCTGTCTCTAAAGATTATCTCTGTTGTCGGTTTCTATTTAATATGTCTGCTGTGTGTCTAATCTGAGTATCTCTGCCTGTCTCTTGGGACAGTTGGGACATGATCATGTGATCATTGTTGGACTCAATTGACTGGAGAGGAGGCCCTGTTACAATGGTGAGAATTTCTTTCAAACCTCACATATAAAAACTTAAATCATACTTGGGGATCTGTTTAGCCTCGACAATAGGCCAATTTTACAACCAGTAGCCAAAAATCCCCAAATGCATCTTTACTGTAATACCTCACATGAACACTACAGACCTGCCATGAGACCATTATTAAATCCAATACCTAATATAGTGGACACATCCTGACAAAATGCCCGAAATAGCACACATTGTGAAATTTGGGACCGAACTACAGTATATACATCAGCCCATGCACCCATCTTGAGAGCTGGGGTCCAGTTGTCTGTCCAACATTTTATGTTCATCTCCTGTGGTGAATGACTACTGAAACCATTTCACACTCTACAAGTGTTAATAACACAGGGCCGTGCCTTCTTTCCTCCTCTTTGTTTGTTTTGTTCAGGGTGCGAGAGAAGGAGGATTCTAAAAGTGGATTTCTATAGGGCTGGAAGTAGGGAGGCAGGCAAAGAGCTGGAACAGAGCTGGCACAGTGTGGGCAGCTCAAAGTCTCTAAAGTGGGACAGAACAGCTTGTCTCTCACTCCTTCCACCCTCTTCTACCTCTCTGGTTTGCCCCTGGTCTCGTCCCAGTCTCTCTACTGCATTGCAGATGAACACAAGACAAGGTGCAGACCCAGAAATGTCAAGCCAATTTCATGAAGACATACAGTATTTTGTTCGTTCTTTTTACACTTTCTGCAACACGGCTCCAGTTCTAAGAGTTGAAGTCTTTGTAAAGGGGTTAAACAACCTCCTACATCTCTATTGATGATGCTTTCCATTTTGAACACGAAACAGCAGAAAAAAAACTATTTATGGGAGATAACGCACAAGAATATGGTGTATGTTAACCAATGGCAATACGAGATTCAGAACTGAGAGTCAAAGTTAACGCGTGCACACACACACACACCACATTTAGCAAGCAGTGCCTTTAACACTCAGTCAGTGTCAATAATGAGGACACAGAGAACTTTAAAGAGTACAACTGACCTCCCTCCCTCAAGTTCTCACTTCTTCTCACGCAGTCCTACTTGCACAGGCAACATCTAATATATTGCCTGCCTCCCTGTCTCATCTGGTAATCTACTGGGACCATCAATAATCACTAACAGTGTTTCCTTTCAGACAGTATGGGTACATGTCATAATGGCATCTTCCTGCAAATGAAAAGTGTTTAAGAAAGCCCAGGATGACCAACCAGGTGGGGTATGCATCTGCCAGGGGAGGAGCTTGTCTCGGGAGAGAACTGGAACAGATAAAGGTCCATTAGTCAATAGGCAGTCTTTGAAACATAGAAGTAAATCTCACCTAATTTGGTAAGCTACATGATTTTAGTTTTGTGAACATAGATATACCCAAAACATGGGTAAATCATTCAGAACCGAAGGCAAACTTCAACACACTGTAAAAAATATCTGTAAAAACTGAAAATGTACCTATAATTCTTTTCGAGGACAATTTTCATTATTTTCAGACAGTTCCTTCAAAGTAACTTCAGTGTTAGTTTCTATCAATTAATTGGCAATCACTGTGTTAACACATGACATTATCTGTTATTACTTTGAAGGTACCGGTACATTTACATTTATTTTATAATCTTTTTTTTTAAGTGCAGTGTTGCAGTGTTGTTTTAGCCAATTCAGTTGTGATTCAAATGTTATTTAGCAAAAGAGACAAAGTCCTGTGGGATTCCTTGATCAAAAAAACATCTTGAAGTGCTTTATATACCTTCCTTTATATGTGACTCATTGCAGTTGTAACAAGTATTGCATACAATGGAAATGTGTTCACAAATCCTGATAGCTCTTCCAATGCAATTTGGTAGTTTGTTTAAAATGTGGAATCTAGTTCTAAATGTTTGTTTGTTTTTTTCTTTCTAGAAATGCCAGATCCACAAATAGAACTTACAGTGCTTTTGCATACTTTAGATACAATTTTTTCTAGAAGACTGTTAATCACAAAAAATATTGCTGCCTGAAAAGCATGTTCTAACGTAGTTTCCCTTAGGTAAAATAAAGCACAAACTGGGTTGAAAGCACAACACAGCCTTCGCCCAATCGTGATTCATGCTAATATTTAGTAACAGGAAAAATAGGAACTATGCTTTTTGTTTTCTCACATCAATCAACCTTTCTTGGCAGGCTGTATTAAAAAGACTCTGGCCAGGGTCAAGAGGAGTGTTTGGCAGTACGGATAAAGAGCCTGGAGGGTTTTCTGGTCAGATAATTAAAACCCCCTGGCCCTACACTTGAAAAGTATGATGAGGCCTGCATGCAGTACAGAACTCAGGGATTCTTGAAAATTGGGACAATCCTGCAGGGAAACATTTTTATTGTTTGAAAAACATTTTTTCATTCATTATTGATCTTAGAAATACCAATGTTATATACAATACTATTAATTCCCATGCCAGCTCTATACTGCGAAACAGGATACGTTATAAAACACAAAAAGGGTGGGACAAAAATGATGAGGAAGCATTCAAAGAATGGTAGAGGATGTTAAATTGGAAAAGAAAATGATAGGGAGCCTGGCAAGGAGAAAGGAGAGCACTGGATGATGAATTATCCTGCCTGGAATAGAACAAGGTGTCTGCAACTTTCAAGTACCCCAGAAAACAAACTTTTACCCTGACTATTCTGGGTCAGTTTACCTCAGGGGAGAGGTAAAGCACAGAGCAGGGCTGCACTTTAGACCTTCCTGTTCTCCTGTACTAAACACAGCTTTCTGTCTGTCCTGCCTACGTGTACATACCTGTTTTATCTCTGTACGGTCTGTCTGTACTCTCAGTCTCTTTCCTCTCATTCTCTGTATTATTGGTCTCTGTACTGTCTCTGTATTGTTAGTCTCTTTACTGATTGTCTCTGTAGGTCTGTCTCTATATTATCAGTCTCTGTACTCTTTGTGCTATCAATCTTTGTACTATCTCTGCTGTACTGTCTGTATTTTTACAGTTGGTCTCTGTAATGTTAGCTGTCTCTGTACTGTCTTTCTGTATATTGTCTCTCTGTATATTGTCTCTCTGTATATTGTCTCTCTGTATATTGTCTCTCTGTACTGTCTGTCTGTTAACACAACCACTGCCCTTCAGTGATCTGAATCCACATAGTGTATGCTGTGCCTTATTATAGCAGCTATGCACAGTGGCATTTGTAAATCTAATAAGGCCAGAGTGTTTTTACATATGTCATTTTGGTTGTTCATCAGAAACATATATCAGTTAACAGTTTTCATCCAGGACTCTGTTCAGTATTATAGTGGTGATGCTTAATAGCGTGTCAACTCATCCAGGTCACTGTTCACTATAGTGATGATGCTTAATATTATGTCAACTCATCCAGGTCACTGTTCACTATTATAGTGGTGATGCCTAATAGCGTGTTAACTCATCCAGGTCACTGTTCACTATTATAGTGGTGATGCTTAATAGCGTGTTAACTCATCCAGGTCACTGTTCACTATTATAGTGGTGATGCTTAATAACGTGTTAACTCATCCAGGTCACTGTTCACTATTATAGTGGTGATGCATGCTTAATAGTGTGGTAAGTCATCCAGGTCACTGTTCACTATAGTGGTGACATTTGATATCGTGTTAGCCATTATAGTGAACACTGATCTGAATGAGTTACCAGTATGTTTGATATAATGTTGAGTGATCCAGGTCAGGGTTCAATATAGTGGCAATGCTTGATAGCATGCTTGATGGAAACAACGGTCATTATAAGGCTGGCTAGTCAGAGCTAAGGATAAACTGTCATTTGACATAATAAGTAATGTGGGATTGAGGAACAGGTTGTCATTAAGCTGAAAAAACTAGTACACTACCAGAAAAACATTTTAGAACACCCAGGAATGTACATGTTTTGATAGAAATGTATACCTTGATTCACCAACGTGGCATTACATTGATAAGAAATTATAAATTATAAAATTATAAACAAGACACTGAATTGATGGCTGCTGAAAATGTGGCATTGGAATCATGTGAGGGATTGTTTATAAATCAGTCATTTCCAACTGTGATAAACATTTGCAACATTGGTAATGTCTTGGATATATATTTTAATCAATTTAATGCCAGCTTGGAGAATGTCAATCAAAAACATGAAAATGCCCAGGTGTCCTAAAACGTTAGACGGGCAGTGTACATTTAGATTGCTGGGCTTTGTGAGTCTGGAAATGGTTGACGAGACACAGGATCAACAAATATCTGTAACACTCAATTTAAGGGAGAAGAGAGTACTCACCATCATCTATCAGTTCCATTCTCTTTTTATCAGTGATGATCAATTAAAAATATCCTTTTTCTATCAGCATCTCCACATGTATTTACATTAAATAGTTACTGTATGTGAGCCAATTTCAGATAACAATTATAAAAATATTTGGTTTAGAAAGACATGCAAATAACAAGATAATACTCTTACTGTACTTTGGGTGGAACCTGTGCCTTACTATCAGACAGATTTCGGTATGTTAAGATAATTTCAGTGAACTGATGTGTTTAGATAAACGTAAACAGGGTTCATTCAGTAAACAGAGAAATCCGTTTTTTTACATACTAGCCCATTGGTTTATAAAGGATGTATTTCACTGTGACCATGACACACAGGGTCAAATGCTGGATACAGTACATGGATGTCCACTTTTCATGCTCAGGACAAGCACATGAAATTAGAGTATCACGTGGTTCATATGACAGAGGTATCTTTTTCCTAACCTCTGGATGTACAGTAGGCTACACACAAGTAGAAAATGCTGTTTAAACATATTTAGGGCTTTTTTCTGTCTCCAAATGTCAGTTATCTTCAGGACTGCTAACACACAAAAACATGTACATTTAAAGAGATAAATTAGCATATTGTTCACTAATACATCCACAATTGTTTTGCATTTGGGTTTCCTTTCATTTTCACAAGTAATCCAGAGTGGTTATTTCCATAGGAAGCTTTACAGTCCAAGGTATTCTCTAGAAGGTTATGTATCTGGGCCAGCTCCTCTCTTGGCTGTGGTCGTCACATTTGCAGTAGCAGTGGCACAGGTGGTTGTAGTGGAACATCAACTCTCCTGTAAGAACCCATTCTGATTTCCCTTCTTGGTCCACAGAGTAAGAAACCTCCATTACAAGTGAACATTTTCATTGGCCTACTTCCTCTATCCTCTGTTTTGCATTCTGTGTGATGGCTATGTGTAGCAGGAGAGAGGCAGCGAATCCCCCAGGGCACATCCAGATACAGTCTCAACCACCCACCTAAAATGAACGCTGCTATAGAACGGTAGCTTCCTCCATGGCGTTCACCCATCTGGATAGAGAGAAACATGCTGGCTATAATAAAATCATATTACCAATGTAATGTTTGTATTTATTTATTGTTAATGTAGGTCACACAGCTGTGATGACTTAATGAGGGCTATATGGGGCCAGGAGAATAACCTAACTAAATGTTAGAACGGTGGCTGTCAATTTCTTGGTCAGGTCACATGGTCAGAAACAAACACAGCTGTATTGCAGAGCTTACCTCTTGGCAGTGTGACCGTCCTCAGCCTTAAAGGTGTAGTACAGAGTCTTCTGGTGGTACAGCTCAAACACCTTGGTTGTTTCCTCTCCACCAGGCCTGTCAGGCAGCTTCACTGTGAAGCCCAACAGAGGCAAACTCTCAGACGCCACCTTGTCCTGGAGACAGACCGACAGAGAAGGAGAGCGAAAAAACAGAGAAAAGATGAAGAAATGGTAATTGAGGTCTCTCTGGGTGTGCATTTGGGTATGTGTTTGGGAGGGGGAGTGAGGGTTCAGATGTGAGGGGATGGTGTGTTCCCCCTCACCTCGCGGGTCGGGTAGGTGTAAAGCACCTTGTCTTTCAGGAGGAACCACAGCCTCTTCCAGTTCCTCTTGGTCCTCTTACTGCGCTGCAGCGCCCCGCTCATGGAGCCGTCCTCTGAAATACTCAACTAGGAGCACCACAGGAGCACACAGGGGTTAGTTATACACAGGGACACCCCCTAAAACACTCATCCAGGAGCACCGCAGAAGTACACATAGGTTAGTTATACACAGGGACGCCCCTAAAACACTCATTCATGAGCACCGCAGAAGTACACATAGGTTAGTTATACACAGGGATGCCCCTAAAACACTCATCCAGGAGCAGCAGAGGAGCACACAGAGGTTAGTTATACACAGGGGTGCCCCTAAAACACTCATCCAGGAGCACACAGAGGTTAGTTATACACAGGGACACCCCTAAAACACTCATCCAGGAGCACCACAGGAACACACAGAGGTTAGTTATAGACAGGGACGTCCCTAAAACACTCATTTGGAGCACCACAGGAGCACACAGAGGTTAGTTATACACAGGGACGCCCCTAAAACATTCATCCAGGAGCACCACAGGAGCACACAGAGGCTAGTTATACACAGGGACGTCCCTAAAACACTCATCTAGGAGCACCACAGGAGCACACAGAGGCTAGTTATACACAGGGATGCCCCTAAAACACTCATCTAGGAGCACCACAGGAGCACACAGAGGTTAGTTATACACAGGGACGCCCCTAAAACACTCATCCAGGAGCACCACAGGAGCACACAGAGGCTAGTTATACACAGGGACGCCCCTAAAACACTCATCTAGGAGCACCACAGAAGTACACATAGGTTAGTTAGGGACAGAAATGCCCCTGACACATTCAATTAGGAGCTCCACTACAGAAGTCTTGCATGGTCAGATCTTGGGTAACAAAACAAAGTCTGGTCAGATCTTGGGTAACAAAACAAAGTCTGGTCAGATCTTGGGTAACAAAACAAAATCTGGTCAGATCTTGGGTAACAAAACAAAGTCTGGTCAGATCTAGGGTAACAAAACAAAGTCTGGTCAGATTGCTAGGTTTTTTGCACATTTGGAAGTAGAGAAAAAAATATTCCGGTGAGTGTTCTCTTCAAATGAACAACTTTTACAACCTATCATGCCTTTGGATAGGAGGGGCAGAAACTTTTGTAGGATTTATTTGTGTTCATTGCTTAATACAAAATCTTACAAATAATAGTAAATATACATTTACAAACTCCACACTATGTGAATACACTTCGGCAGGAATTGTGCTCAGCTTTTTATGAAGCAGTAGCAGAAAGGCAGTGACGTCTCTTTCCTTTCCTTGTTAAATTTCCGGTACCTCCCCTCTGCTAAATTGTCACGTGAAGTTGTCCAGGCGTCTATAATGTAGCCATTCAAAGATTGTGGAAGTAGGCGTTTACCACTACCACAGACTACCACTGGAGCACACAGATGTTATTTTGACACAGGGACGCCCCTGAAAACCTCAAGCAGGAGCACTACAGGAGCACATAAAAGTTATTTAGACACAGGAACACCCCTGAAAAACTCAACTAGGAGCACCACAGGAGCACACAGAGGTTAGTTAGGGACAGAAACGCCCCTGAAACACTCAACTAGGAGCACCACAGGAGCACACAGAGGTTAGTTAGGGACAGAAACACCCCTAAAACACTCAACTAGGAGCACCATGTCATGTTTTATATAATATATATTTGTTGTAACTTTTTAATGATAAATACAATAAAAAAGGAGATTAGATACATAATGATGAAGAACACACGGAATACATGATTAACCACTTATTTAAGTAAACATCTTATTATTAGACCATCACTTGTTTGCAACAATAAAGCAGCTCTTCCCAGTTAGATATGATGACAGGGGCCATGGGTTGATCTAGTGGTCTATGCTGCTGCTCAAATGCATATGAAATGCTGCAGGATTCGACACATTTCAGCACACTCTCTGCTCTAAATCCCCCACCAGTTGTTATGTATTCAATATTGCATAAAATGCCCTAGTACCTAAACTAGATCATTAGATATGAGAAGAGGGCTGAGTGAGGTTCTTGTTTATGATGTGTTACCTGGGTCAGAGATGCATTGCCCTTGCGGTTTCTCCACAAGCTGGGAGTGTGAATGTTCTGGAAGACGGCAGAGAGTGGGCGGCTGGAGCGACGGTTACAAACAGGACTGTCTGTACGACTGGGCCCAGAATCATCTCCTTCTAAAGAGACAACTCAACATCTCAACTCCCGAGCACAGTCCAGTACCATACTACATATACCATACAGTCAGTACAACCTACAATAATATATTCCATGCAATGTACAGTAGTACTGTACAGTTCAGTACAATGCTACAGTATATATATATCATACAGTTAGTACAACCTAAAGTATATAATATACTATACAACCTACAGTATAAACACCGCTCATAATAATTAAGGGAACACTCAAATCACACTTTGGGTGTTGATGACCGAAACACATTCTGTTGTCCTAATGTTTTGTTTATCTGTATGATTCTATTCTAGCACTGTTTTTGCCTATTCACTGTTTTAATGCTCTTACTACTGAATTGTGGTTGTTTCACCTAGTTTATCCTAAATGTACACTCACTGTAAGTCACTCTGGATTAGAGCGTCTGCTAAATGACTTAAATGTAAAATGTAATGACTAAAATGTAACAATAGCAAAATCTTTACTGTACATTGTGTAACGAGAAAAAAATGACATAACAACAGTGGAATGAAACCAAAATCACCAATCAATTTAGGGCTGGATTCAAACACACCAAAAATCAAAGTAAACAATTTAAATAACATGCTGTTCCAACTTTCATCACGGTAACGCATAATGTAACTCAGTAGTGTGTATGGTCCCCACGTGCCTGTGTGCACTCCTGACAACATCTGGGAATGGTGATGATGAGATGGTGGATGGTGTCCTGGGGGATCTCCTCCTAGACCTGGATCAGGGCATCAGTGAGCTCCTGGACAGTCTGTGGCTCTACTTGGCGGCATTGGGTGCACCGATACATAACGACCCAGAGGTTCACAATTATATTCAGGTCTGAGGAATGTGAGGGCCAGTCAATGGCATCAATGCCTTCGTCATCCAGGAACTGCCTACACACTCTGGACACACCAGGCCAGGCATTGTCCTGCACCAGGAGGAACCCAGGGCCCACTGCACCAGCATAAGATCTGATGATCAGTCTGATGATTTCATCCCAGTACCTAACAGCTGTCAGGTTAACGTTAGTCTTGCAAGTCAGATGACTACTTCCGCTATCTTTGAATGGCTACAGTATAGACGTCTGGACAACTTTGTGTGAAATTTAAAGCATAAGGGATGGACCGGAAAGTTAACAAAAAAAGGAAAGGACTTTACTGCCTTTCCGCTACTGCTTCGTAATTCCTAATGTGCAAAAGAAAACAGCAGTCTTACCAGACCTTGTGTTGTTACCCAAGGTCTGGCCCCGCAAGACTAGGTTTTTGTTGGCTAGCAGGTAAAGGTCTATGTGACCCTCCAAGGATATGCCTCCCTAGTTTGTCACTGACACACCACTAAACCAGTCAAGCTGGATGTTGTTGCAGGCAGCATATCGTTCACCACGGCGTCTCCAGACCCTGTCACATCTGTCACATGTGCTCAGACCTGACACGCCAATGGCAGACCTGCCAATTCTGGTGTTCTCTGGCAAATGCCAATGGAGCTGCACAGTGCTTGGCTTTGAGCACAGGTCCCACTAGAGGACATCGTGCTTTCATGCCACCCTTATGGAGTCTGTTTATAACGGTTTGGCATGCATACCAGTAGCCTGCTGTCATTTTTAATGGCTCTGGCAGTGCTCCTCCTGTTCCTCCTCACACAATGGAGCAGATACCGGTCCTGCTGCTGGCTTGATGCCTATCTACTGCCCTGTGCAGGTCTCCTTGGGTACTGGCCCGTCTCCTGGTATCTCCTCCTCCATGCACTTGAGACTGTACTGGGAGACACAGCAAAACCACTTGCGACACCACGTATGGATGTGTCATCCTGGAGGAGCTGGAATACCTGTGCAACCTGAATGGGCTGCAGGTACCGCCTCATGCTACCAGTTGTGACAAGGACACTAGCAAATGCAAAGCAGTCAGGAAGGATAAGGAGAGAGCAATTGTCTGTGGACACCATCTGCAAAATCATTCCCTTTAGGGGGTTGTCTTGCTGTTGTCGCTCCAGTGCTACTGTTGTCACTTTTATTTGGATTAGAACAGGTGACATTGATTCACAATAGCTTATGTTTCCCATCTGGACAGATTGATATCCTTGAAGTTCACTTGACTTGGTGATATACTGTGATGATTGTGTGTTCCCTTAATTTCTTCGAGGCAGTGTAATATACCACACAGCATATTACCTTACAGAAATGACAACATACTATATTATATACCATACAATATCGTACTGTGCAGTCTAGTACAATAATACATACACCATACAGACTAATACATCCTACAGTACTCTATACCATACAATATAGTACTGTACAATGTAGTACAGCACCTTAGTGTAATGTTTTGTACAATGTATTAACTTTTTAGTTCTGTACGCTGTAGTAAAATTCAGTTCAGTACAATAGTTTGGTAGAGCTAAGCACAACACAAACAGCAAACCTAAAGATGTGTGTGGTTGTGTACCTTTCTTCTTCAGCTCACTGTAACAGTGGTCACATACTTTGGCCACACGCTCCTTCAGGTACTTTAGAGGATATCTGTGCCTGGAGCAGCTCCGACACACAATCTGATAGAGCAAACACACAGGTCAGGTCTGAATGTACTGACAACTATGGGTGGATGTTCGGGTCAAAACTGTTCTCTGTATATAGTGATGTTGTGCTTGACGCTGGTAACTCCCTTATGCACCTTCATGCAGACAAATACCTTGGTGTACGGCTTGACTGATCCCTCATTCAATACCCTTATCTTCATTCTAAAAATACAACCAGACTGGGATTCTTGTTCCACAACAAGACAGCATTCACCCTTGAACATTGTGCACATCCTTGAGTGTTGTGACACTGAGTAGAGATCTGCCACTAAAGAACTTGTCAACAAAGTAGATAAGTAATTTGGCACACTGTTACCGATAACACTAACCACTATGACCCTTACATTATGACCTTTACATAAAACACACACTTCTTCAGCCATCATTCTATCTAGTTCTCCATTACAAATGGCAGGACTGGAAACCTTTAGAACAAAATGTGCCTTTATTAACTAAGAAAATGTACTAATCATTAAAATATAGCTACAGTATATTTTATATTAAATGTGATTATGGTGTTATTCCCCTGTAAACAGAATTTGTTCATGTATTTGTAATGTATTTTAGCCTCACCTTCCCACAAGCGTGACAGTGGTTCCTGCGCAGTGTGAGGCTGAAGTCTGAGTTGCAGTTCATACACATCATCACATGAGACATGGGGACCAGAGTTGGAGCTTTGTCCCCCAGGGTCAGCCTCAAGCGCTCTCTGGCCTGAGGGACAGACTGGACAATAGACTGGAGCACTACACAGTCACGCTGATGAGACACACTAACTGCAATGTAGCCTTCTGCAATGCTTAAGTACCTTAGTAAATGTGTGAAAAATGGTTTGTGATTTGCCAATAGGTTGGAAGTACTGTTGTTTTACTGCTAATGTAGACCATGTCTGCCCCAGTCCTCCTCACCTCTCCTAAGTAGCTCTGGAAGGTCCCAGCTCCTCTGGTGTGGTCAGACACTGTCCGAGTCAGGGTGTGGAACCAGTCCTCCCTCTCACTGCAGGAGCTGTACAGGGACACATGGGTTATTAAGCCCTCTGACCTCTTAATGACACCCAACACAGGCTATTAAGCCCT
>JACXGM010024316.1:0-15831 GCA_016801145.1 Umbra pygmaea
TAAACTACCCAAACTGATCATTGCAATAAATAATTTGTATTCCTAAAACAGAAAAACAAGAAAACCAGTATATTAATGATTTAAAATTTAAAAAATGTAAAGAAGAAATAAACCCAAACACACTGTAACAGGCTAATTGTATTTTAAATAATGATTTATTTGAATGCCCTGACAGAAACTCTCACACAAAATTGTGCTGTGGTTTGCACATATAGACAGATTTACACAAACTTATTCAGGTTGAACCTATGTTTTTAAGAAGATCTACCTAAATCTGAAATGATGTAGTAGCTTAGACTGACTGTGATTCTGTGGGAGAATGAACATCTACTGGTTTCCTTAATAAAATAGAGATGCCTTGGAGTCAACATTCAATTTGGATGTCTGTTTAAGCAAATGGTTTTATGGCCCCATTTAACTAAAAGGCCTGAACCCCCCTGTGTTTCAGACCAACACCTTTCAAAACACTTGAAGGTTAATGTATGAACCTTTTAAAGATAGATCTTGGAGAAACAGAGAGTTAAATCTGCAAAGTTTTGATTTGGTAATAAGAACCTTTTTTAAAAATCTTTGATTGATCCCACAGAGTTTTAATACACACGATCAATTCTGACATCCTATTATTATGACTGTCTTGGTGTAGGTTACAGAACTTAGAGAAACACAAGCATAGATCCTGACACACATTCTCACAAACTTATTCAAGTCTAAAGTGAGTTGAACCTATGTGATATGCATACAAGCCAATGTTTTTTTTAACATCATGGTGTACCATCATGGTAACAATTAGATACACCTTACGCGTAGGAAAATGGATGATCCATGGTTTTAGCATTTTAGAAGTCTTTTACAAAGACACATGATTTTAGAATGGAATATTGAATCTAACTCTGTAACAATCTTATTCATGATCTGAAAAATGTTAACATTGAATCAGGGAAGATGCTTCATGTAAATGTTATAATCTGTCCCACCCACAGAACAGCATAGGGGCCTTTGACTCTGTCTGTACTTCTAGACTAGGGAGAGAGAACTTTACAGTTTTACAGTAAAAATGTTTGGATAATTTTGGGTTTTAGAATGTATGTTGATAAAACTATGGATAATCATACAGAGATTCTGGATTTTTAGGGGCATAGCTTATCTTTGAGAAAAAATGGAGTCACAGAGACACACACGCCGAGAGACACACACGCACACACAGACACATGGGCTCTCAGAACAAACCCCTTTGAAAGGGAGGGGAGGGGTGGCCTTCAAGACCCATCTACCCCCTACACACTGTCTTCTAAAATAGCAGGATAAATCTACAGGCTTACAGTAAATTGTGATTTTAGAATGTATGTTGATAAAAAAATCACAATTCTTAAAAACTATGATTAAATAGAAAGATTCTGGAATTTTGGGGCCTAAAAGAAATGAGGAAAAAATGGCTGCCAGAGACACACAGAGACATATTGTGACACGCACACAGAGACACATGGGCTCTCAGAACAAACCCCTTTGAAAGGGAGGGGAGGGGTGGCCTTCAAGACCCATCTACCCCCTACACACTGTCTTCTAAAAAAATAGCAGGATAAATCTACAGGCTTACAGTAAAATGTGATTTTAGAATGTATGTTGATAAAAAAAATCACAATTCTTAAAAACTATGATTAAATAGAAAGATTCTGGAATTTTGGGGCCTGAAATGAATGAGGAAAAAATGGCTGGTAGAGACACACAGTTTATTAGGGGTTATAAATGGCTCCCTTGAGCCAGAAAATGTAGCCTCTTGTCTTCCAAACACAAACAGTCACCCACAGATGTTCACACATACGCACACACATACAGCCACACACACACACAGGGCCACACGAACACCCACACAAACACCCGAGTGAAGGCGGGCCTTACAGTATTTTCTTTCAATTTGACCTATCACGGACCGGGTACTCTGTCATCAAGGTTTTTGACAGCTCAGTTTAGGGGGCTATAGCAGGAAACCCTTTCATGGGCATGTAGCATAGACCAGGGGTCTGGAGCCGTGGGTTACAGAGGTAGGGCAGGGGTGGGCAGGGGTGGGGGCAGGATATGGTTAAAGGGTGGCGGTGACGGGAATGGGTGACAGCTGTGGTTCACACAGGTGGTGTGGTCAAAAACAGGAAAGGGGGAGGGGTTTATGACAGGATGTGGGCTAGGAACGGGGAGGGTTTATGACAGGGGGAGCGGAAGTGGGCTAGGAAGGGGGCGGGGTTTATGACGGGGGGCAATAAATCATCCATCAATCACCTTTTTGACAGGTGGATACTTCTTTATCTCTCTCTTACGTGTATTAGACCTGTGATGGAATTACAATCTAACCTATAATAGATCATATAGTTATAAGCTTTCAAATATATAACAAAGTTATAGACAATGGGCCCTATCTTACACCCAGCGCAATTGAGTTTTTACACAAACGCATGTATCATTCCTATCTTACACCCGACGCATATGGGACTTTTCCCTCCACAGACGCCCATCGGTAAATTAGGGAATGAACTTGCGTTTGTTGGGCGGTTCAGCGAAAAGAAGAGGCGTGTTCCGGCGCAAACGTTCCCTGTTGCTATCTTGCAGTCCCCGAAAACAATTCCGCCACTGACCAGGAAAAACCTGGTTTAAAGACAGTGGCGTGTTATTCATTTGCTATTTTAAGGGAGCATGCTTAACCATAACGCTCCTCTCAGGGCGCATGCTCCTCTCATCTACACAAATGCAGCAATTCTTTATTATTGCAATACATAATTAGAAGGAAAAATATTACCACACGAGGAAGTCATTGTGATGTCCAAAAATGTGAAAAATACGTATACATCTAGTGTACACATTTACTCAAATTATTCATAATGAATTATTTGCACTGATATACATCAACCTCAAGGGAACCCATTCAATCAACAAGTATACACACGCGATATGCCATGCTAATAGTAAAATCACCCATGTCTTTCATGCTCAAGCCACGACTCATTTATGACTTTGCCATGATGAATCCCCCCTTGGATGGGTGGCTGTGAAGGGGACAACATTTATCCGTTAAATACATGGTTAATGATGACACAATTTATGATGCCAGCAAGTGCGTAAAATGTTGTTTAATCAAAAACACACACAAACACGCAGTGAAGCCTAATTGAACGAATATTTGGCACATTGAAAATGCGCGTCAGGTGTTTGGATAGAACAGGTAAACTACTCAAGTCGCAGCATTCGTTGTGGCTTGTATTTTACGCAACATTTCCATGAATCATGGATTTGTTGATTACATTAATTAGGAAATTTCAGGACTTCAGGAGACGTGATGTTGAAATGCGTGTCAGCCACTTAAATGCCCAGAAATGTAGAACGGGAGTGGAAAGCTTATTTTACAGAAGAGTAATCTCGGTCTAATGCTAGACTACATTGCAAAAATATTATTATGCATTCATAACCTCGTGATTTAGTGAGAGTGAGTCCAAAACATCGGAAAGTATGCTATGTCATGTGACATTTCTTTATTTACATTTTGTAAAAAGAAAAATCAATAGAAAATCGCCATAATAATAACAATCCGCCATGGAACAAGCGCGCCTGCTCTTAAAGGGAATGTGAGATGACGATCTGATTGGTTTATTGCACGTTACGCCCAAACCACACCTATGACTAATGAAGCTAATTTAGACTTACCCATTTTAGATATGTGTCGGGCGCAAGAATCATTTATCCCGCCTGTAAAATAGCAACAGCGCCTGGGACCCTCCCACAATGTAACTTGCGTTTCGCGTTTGATACTTGCGTTTCAGATCGTTAAAATAGGGCCCTATAATCCTAAACCATAAGCTACAGCTTATTCTGATGTTATAATATAAGAACTGTAAGGGCTCTCCCCCTGTCCTAAGTCACTCTTGGCCTTGCTTCCTTGTCTACTCTCCTAAATGAAAGTCTTATCTGGCTTGACCCTGAATCTTCTCCCTGTCTTAGAATCCTACAACAGGCCTCAACTATAGCTGTACAACTCTCTCCAATAGTAATACCATTCTAAACTGTTCAAACTGTATTTAAACATGATTAAATAGAATCTACTTCCCAACAAATGGATGTACTGACCCTTGGAGACTTCAGAATCCACTGACATGTGACTCTTTCTCACACGTTCATCACTCTTTTTCCCGCATTGACTATTACTTTGTAGACCATCGGCTATTACCAGATGTAACTTCAGCTGACTACCTCTGCCCACTGTAATATCGGACCATGGCCCTGTAACACTTGAAATTATTTCATTGCCAAAATCCTGTGCTCCCCCTTGCTGGAAATTTAACTGTCTTCTCTTGTGCAATGATATATTTTGTTACTGTATTACCTCTGCAATTGATAATGTTCTTTATCACAATCAGATTGATTCAATCTCTCCTTCTCTCCTATGGGAGATGCGTAAGGCCTATTTAAGAGGCGTGATTATTTTTTATTCCTCACACGTAAATAAAGACTGTAGGACAAACTTTCAACAGAGATTCTTGAGCTGGATCACAAATATGATCAGAGTCCATCCCCTGAATTATATAAACAATGTTTAAATTTGCATTCAGAATTTAATCTTTAAACGCGAATGAGGCAGAACATTTACTGTTGCACTCACGCTCGACCTATTACGAACACGGGGACAAGGCAAGCCGCTTGCTGGCGCATCAGTTAAATCGACACGCTGCCTCTCGTTTGATTTCTCAAATCCAAGATACTTTAAACTGTATGTTTTATGACCCTGAGGGGATCAATGACATCTTTAAATCCCTCTACTCCTTACTTTACATGTCTGTCTTCTGCGAACACAGCTAAAATGACTCAGTTTTTTGATATGCTAGACATTACCACTGTTGCCGCGGAGGTTGCTGTTGACCTTGACTCTCCTCTAAGCCTTGAGGAGGTGATCGCCTCAATAAAAACTATTCAAAGCAGCAAAGCTCCCAGCCCAGATGGGTTCCCTATTGAGTTAAATATCACTATATGTGTACATTCCATCAACATACATCTAATTGGATTTAAATTTTTACCCAGACCTCTATGTTCCCATTGAAATAAAACATTCTATGGTAAAGTTTGACTCCAAAAAGGCCAGATTTATTGAAAAGATAACAACAACTTAAAAAAAAATGCAAATATCTTAAAACTATATACATATATGGTGACCTTCAGTGATTTAGCAATAAAAAATATGCACTTTGTACCCTAAAACCAGGCTTTTGAAATTGTTCTTATTACTATCCAGCACTATCCAACACATGTACATTCATTCAGTGACAAATATGACTAAAATTCACTTTTCACTGTATAATACACATTTCACAGTATGTTGTCTGAATGTATAAATAATACAGTAATAAACATGTTCTTATTGGTATTTGTCTGACTTAGTGGAGACATTGTTGGTTGTTACAGTATAAAACTACTATGTTATTACAGGCCTAGCATCATTAGTACAGGCCTAGCTTAGTAAACAAAGGATTTCACTCAGCTAGTAGAGTGGCAACTATTTTTAAATTCATACAATACAACTTTAGTATTAGTGGAGACAGTGTTTGTTATTACACTATAAAATGACTATGTTAGTACAGGCCTTAGCATCATTACTATATGCCTAGCGTCGTTATTACAGGCCTAGAATAGTAAACAAAGGATTTCACTGAGCTAGAAGCGTGGCAATTTTTTTTCAATTCATACAACACACATTTAGTATTAGTGGAGACACTGTTTGTTGTTACACTATAAAACGACTATGTTATTCACAGGCCTTAGCATCGATACTATAGGTCTAGCGTCGTTATTACAGGCATAGCGTCGTTATTACAGGGCTAGCATAGTAAACAAAGGACTTCACTCATCTAGTAGCGTGGCAACTATTTTTCAATTCATACAATACACACCTTCAGTATTAGTGGAGAAACTGTTTGTTGTTACACTATAAAACAACTATGTTAGTACAGGCCTTAGCATTGATACTATAGGCCTAGCGTCGTTATTACAGGCATAGCGTCGTTATTACAGGCGTAGCTTAGTAAACAAAGGATTTCACTCAGCTAGAAGCGTGGCAAATATTTCTGTATAGATACAATACACCTGCTGTAGCATTACACTAAGTTACGTAATATCAAAACATGTATCATCTGAATTTACTTATTTATTTATATAAATAAAACAAACATATTGCATGTTATTTTGACTAAATGTAAAAATAATACAGTAATAAATGTGTTCACTTAGTGTATGGGCTTTTGTGTGGAACCGGTAGCATAACAAATCATAATACAATGATCATTATGGAGGAAGGCTAAGCTTAGCTTAGCGGCTAACTGGTTGTGTGCTCATACAATACACCAGTAAAACAGTATTTGAAGTAATAAATAATAACATGTTTATGTAAAAACATAATAAATATAATGAAATAACAACATAACATACCCTTTTGATGCGGCATTCGGGGTGTACAGGTGCTCCGTTGTTTCATGTTGTTTCATTTGTTGTCGAAATGGTTCGTCATGTAACTCCAATGGAATCGTCAGAGTCTCAGTCAGGGAGAATATTTACAGTCCAATTTTCCTTTGCTAGTAGTATCAAAGCCTCTGTAACTGAATATTTCTTGCTAGAACCTGCCATATTGCGAAATTATGTTGTCATTCGTCAAAAACCGAGAGCACTACAACCACAATGCGCAAAGCGTGCGTAACTGAACAAAACAGAGAACTTACTTTGAACAGGTAAGCATTTAAATATTTCCTGTTCTGATTGGTCGATTTTAACATGTGACATCTCTATGGAAAGGTCTTTCTCACCAGAATAGAGTGAAAAACACCTTAGGATGATGTGTTACTTCATTTTTTCAGTAGATGGAGAGAGAGACCTTATGTTGTGCTTTGAGTGTCGACAGGCAGTCAAGTTCAAACCAGTGTGATTATGTATTATGCACAATGTATAGAAGCCTAAACTAATCCAGAATGTCTATAACGCATTGAAATAACTTTCCAAGTGGAATTAGTTGACCAGAAACCACGTTTTACAATAAAGAATCATACAATATAGGGAAAAGTTGTTGTATTGATTTCAAAATGTGAAATAGTTTTTGCTGATATATTGCTGGACTGTGTCGTGCCTGTTCGGACTACTCCTAAATGTTGATTTTAAGGTGCTATCTAAATTGCTAGCTACCCGTCTGGAGGGGGTCCTTCCAGCAGTTATCTCGGAAGAACAGACAGGATTTATTTAGGGTAGACAGGCATTTGTCAATATTCTGACTCTTCTCAATATTATTTACTCCAAACAGTTTTCCAATTCCCCGGAGTTTGTGGTTTCACTCGATACAGAGAAGGCATTTGATAGAATTGAGTTGGAATATTTATTTTCGGCGCGAAGGAAGTTTGGTTTTAGTGACAATCTCTGTACATGGATTAGGCTTTTATATGCTTCCCCTCAGGCCAGTGTCTACACTAATGATATTTATTCTGAATACTTTGCTCTGGAATGCGAGACAAGGCAGGGCTTTCCGCTGTCCCCATTGCTCTTTGCCAGTGCCATTGAGCCCCTTTCGGCGGCATTACGGCCCTCACACACTTTTCAGGGTGTCTCCAGGGGGGGAATTGAACACAAGCTGTCATTATATGCGGATGACCTATTACTTTATGTCCATTACCCAGCTACCTCTTTACCGAGTATCCTCTCTATCTTGGAAAATTTTAGTTTGTTTTCAGGGTACAAACTTAACCTACGAAAGAGTGAATGTTTTCCAATTAACCCAGTAGCACTGCAACTTCAACATACAGACTTGCCTTTTCAGCTGAAGCACTCTGGCTTCAAGTATCTTTTCAGCCAATTTCTCCCCCATTTTTACTCAGATGAAGGCACATTTTCGGAGGTGGGGTATCCTACCTCTATCATTGATAGGGAAGATCAACGCGGTGAAAATGAACATTCTGCAAATATATGTACCTTTTTAATTCTATACCGTTGTTCCTGCCAAAGTCATTTTTAAGGCAATCAATCTAGCAATTTCTTCCTTCATCTGGGGTGAAAAGGTGCCCAGGGTCAGTAGAACTCAACTCCAGAGATGTATATTCAATGGACGGCTTGCACTTCCCAATTTTCTATACTATTACTGGGCGGCCAACCTTCAGAAAATTTTACTCTGGTTATATGCCCCAAACACGCCATGGTGCCATTTAGAAGGTAGGTCGTGCCTCTCTTCATCTCTCTCTGCTTTAGTCTGCTCTGCTCTCCCAGTATTTCCTTCTCATTACACTGGTAATCCTGTAGTATTAACTACTCTTAAAATCTGGTACCAGTTCTGTAGCCACTTTATATTTTCTTCTCCATCTGTCATGGGACCCATTGATAAAAACCATACATTTCCCCCATCGGTTGATGACGGTTGATTAGGGAGTGCAGATGGCTCAGTGGGTAGGGAGTCAGACTTGTGGTCAGAAGGTTGCCAGTTCGATTCCAGACTAGCACTATGTCGTTGTGTCCTTGGGCAAGACACTTTAACCTAATTGCTCCCAGGTCGTTGCTGTACATAAGAAATTGTTCTTAGTCAACTTACCTGGTAAATAAATAAAGGTTAAATAAATAAAAAATGATGACAAAGCCTTCTGTTTTTGGAAAGGGAAAGGTATTAAAACATTCTTTGATTTATATAAAAATAGAGTATTTTCTAGTTATCTTAATATGTCGGTTAAATACAACTTGCCTTCATCTCATTTTTACAGCTATTTACAGTTGAGTCATTTTGTTTCCAATCAATTCGAAGGCTTTTCTTGCATACCCCCAACCCAGCCCTGGGATGTATTGCTGACTATCTCACCCCTACAGAAATCTTTGATTTCCTGGGTCTATTGCTGGATTATGTGATGCGACGACCAGTCCATGGATAGAACTAAATTGGCTTGGGAGCAGGAGATGGAGATGGTATTTTCTAAGGAGTTCTGGGAAGAGGCAATTAAAAGAACAAGTTCTACATCTTTGTTTGCCCGTCTGGGTCTCATTCAATTTAAAGTTATACACAGAGTACATTACTCAAAGTCCAGACTATCCAAAATTTACCCAGCAGTGATGGATGTGTGTGACAGGTGTCACTCCTCTCCCTGTGACCTGTAACATATGTTTTTTACTTGTCCAAAACTGAATAGCTTCTGGAATTCAATATTCCATACTTTGTATGAAGCCCTCAAAATTCACCTGACTATATGCCCATTAATTGCCCTGTTTGGAATCCCAGGTAACTCGATTAAATTACATAATAAAAGACTCTGAAATTATTGCTTTCACAACATTATTAGCTAGACGCAGGATTTTACTATTGTGGAAATCCTGTCAGCCCCCTTAGCTTCCCAGTGGCTAACTGTTGTCCTATTTTTTTTAAATTGGAGAAAATTAAGTACTCCTTGAAGGGATCTCACTCTAAATTCTCTGACAAATGGAAGTCATTCATCTCATATTTTAATAGTTTGCAGAGGCTTCCAACAGATTTTCCTTAAACCAAGTTAGTATTAGTATTAATCTTACTATTGTAAATTAGATATAAATGTATGTCCTTGTGATGTGTTTTCATCTGGATGTTTTGTGTGGGGTTTGGGGGTGGGGGAATCGGGTGGAGTGGATATAGAGGAGGGAAGGGGGATGGTATGGGGAAGACATTTGTATTTTATTTGCTATGTACCTTTTTTGTCATTATTGCTGTATATGTTATAAATAAATATATTAAAAAAATAAAAAGTTAATAGGCATGTGTGCTCGTGTTGGCCGCTGTCCATTTCCTAAGGTTCTGATTTCTGAAATGCATTTTTTCTTTACTTCTTTATTTTTTAAAGGGTGTGCTCGTTAAGAGATCAAAGGGTTAATGAATAACAAGATCAAAGAGTCTTACCCTGGGTTTACAAACATGGCCACTAATTAATTAACATGACACAGCACTTTAATAAGATAGTCAAACTAGAATATGGCATCAGATTTATGTCAAAACTTGCGAGCGTGAAAAACATACCTCCACAAGCAAATTAAATAATTTCACTGGCGCAGAAAGTACTATTCGCGCACCAATTCAACATTCGAGTGTAAACAGGCAGGTGCGAGCATGAAACAAAACATTGGGAGAGGGAAAGAATGGCACCTGTGCGTATAAAATTAAGCAGCATGCACACAGAACAGCCAAAACAGCCCGCGAGTGTCTGAGTGCTGGAGGGCATAAGCTCTCGCAGGTAAATTCTGTGCTCAAAGTTCATTTCTACGTGCGGGGAGTTGATTTCTACGCGCGTGGAAGAAACTGACTTTTGACATTTGGTGACGGAATCCAAGGGAGACATTGGCCCTCCTATGATTGGTCACTTGCTTTCACCACTGTGACACCTTCATTGGTTAAATTATCAGCTAACACTCTCCCTTCAAAATAGCAGTCCAGACATATTAATCTCACTATTAATCTACTCTACTCTCAATAAAAAGGATTGTGTTTAGTAACTACCATATTTTAGCGCATATTTTTACAAACCGCAGACCCCCGTGCACCAGGGTATGAATAAAAATGACAAGTGTATAAATTGCGCAAAAAAATGTTAACAAAGAACGCCGGGTGTTTGTGATTTTATGGAGCTACCAACTGTATTAGCTATGCAACCATGTGTATTGTTTTTATAGCTTGGCATATATGCTACAATATTACAATATTCAATTTCGAAACAGTTGTGTTTTGTTATTTATAATGATAAAAAATAAAATAGCATTGCAGGATTATCTCATATAGTCATCTGCTAAATATAGCCTACATTTTATATATAAATTATATTTTATACATTTAGGCTATTCCATTCCGTTTCATTCTCATTCTTTTGTGAAGCATGACGGAAACATAACGGTAGCATCACATCTCGCTTCCAACAAGAACCATCTTTCTTACAAGAATGAGCTTTGCACCCCCTTAGCTCCCCTAGAATTGATTACATATTTTCGTATAAAAACATTTCATTATTTTCACTGGATGATGCAGCTTCGCTTTTCTAAATGGCTACGTAATTTCAGGTAGCCTAAGTAACAGTCAACTTGATTTCATTTAGGTCCCGGATGAACGTTAATTTGTGGCAACTGTTTAATGTTTTACCAGACGAGCCATATCTAGAATGTAATATACAGCAATTATGATATTTATAGACTGTAGGCAAATTAAACTGACTAGGAATGCATATGAAAATGTATGTGAAAATATTCCTTCAAGATCGGAAACATTGATAGCAAAGACGTATGGTACTGTACGAACTTGACAATATTTTTCTCCATTCCCTTAGTTGTATATATTACAAAAGCTGCAATGTACTGTACAGTAAACATTACAATACTTGTAGTGCACTGTACATAATATGACAATACCTGTATACAGTGCACTAGAGTATATATTACAATACATGCAGTGAGATGTTCAACATTACAGTAGGCAGTGGCTTCAGGAGTGTAACGCTTAAGGTAGAGACAGGCGCGAGGTAGAGATAATCCAATATAATTTCATTTCCCTACAAAATAATACTGTCTTGTGGGGCAAAACAAGTCTTCTTACACAAATCCAAATATATAGCACAGGTACCACGTAGACGCCACAGAAAACATTGACCGACAAGAGACAAGGGGAGAACAACCTGGATAAATACTAAGACAGATTAATTACTAACAATAGAGATCTGTGACAAAAACATGACCAAGCAAACCAGGCGGCGGCCAGGGGCAAGGCCGTTCTAGCGTCCAAGGGCAAGGGAGTCCAGGGGGTGGCCATGGGCCTGGAGGGACAGAGAGGGGCCCTGGGTCTGGAGGGACAGAGAGGGGCCCTGGGTCCGGAGGGACAGAGAGGGGCCCTGGGTCCGGAGGGACAGAGAGGGGCCCTGGGTCTGGAGGGACAGAGAGTGGCACTGGGACAAGGGCAGGGAATGGCACAGGGACTGGCAGTTCAGACAGCCCGGGGAAAGGCAGTTCAGGCAGCCCGGGGAAAGGCAGTTCAGGCAGCCCGGGGAAAGGCAGTTCAGGCAGCCTGGGGAAGGGCAGTTCAAGCAGCCCGGGGAAAGGCAGGTCAGGCAGCCCAGGGAAAGGCAGTTCAGGCAGCCCGGGGAAAGGCAGTTCAGGCAGCCCGGGGAACGGCAGGTCAGGAGGCAAGGGGAAAGGCAGGTCAGGAGGCCCAGGGAATGGTAGGTCAGGTGGCCAGGGTGGCAGGGCATCTGGGAGCCCTGGCGGTGACGTCAGCGACGGGGGTTCGGGCGGGGGTCCGGACGTGAGCGACGAGCGTCCTGACGAGACGGTCAGCGACGGCTGAGACAGGGGTTCAGAGATCAACGGCGGCTGAGACGGGGGTCCGGAGATCAGCGGCGGCTGAGACAGGGGTCCGGAGATCAGCGGCGGCCGAGACGGGGGTCCGGACTCCTCCCAGGAGGCGTCGTCCTCAAATCCCGGAGGCGGAGGGAGGAGTAGGACTTCCAGGTCCGTGGCCAGTAGGGGCTCAGGCGTGGGGGACGCTGAGCAGACTGCTGGAGGCTGTGGCAGTGGGCAGACTGCTGGTGGAGACAGTGGCGCAGAAGGCGGCCCGTCTGCCATCTTATGGATGTCGGCCATATTGTAGAACGGGGCCGTGAGCAGGTCCTCCAGGGCCTCCTCCTGGACGAGACTGCCAAAGAGTGGTGCGGAGTCCCTTCCCCACCCCTCATAGCCCCCCCTAAAATTTTCTTGGGGAGACTGTCGGACACCACGTGAAAGGAGGCCCTAGCACTTTGACAGGGAGCTCTAGCATGAGCGCTACTACCCTGGACCAAAGGGCTAAGTAGGGGCTGTCACTGAGACCCTGGGGACAGGAACTGTGGCTCTAACCAAGCCTAGACGGGGCATAGGGTCCCTAATGTGTGAAAGAAGGGGAGCCCGAGGGAACGTGGCTGGAGGCCTAGGCATACCTACAGGGGCCCTGGGGGGTGTGCTAGCCTGGGAGCTAGGAGAATGCATGGGACTCGTACAGTTAGCCTGAGAGCTATGGGAAAGAGGCTGAAAGCTAACTGGGGTAGCTGAACATGTAGGAGGGCTAGGAGGGTTAGTACTCAGACGGGGGGCCCTATACTGTGGGCTGCCGCCTTGAACCTGAGCACTAGGGAGTCTGGTCTGTAGGTTAACTGGGGTACTAGGGGAGGGAAGAGAGAAGCTATGCTGGGGTGTAAGAAAATGAGCTCTGGAAATACCTGTGGGGAACTGGGGAACCCTAACCGTCTGACGGGGTGCCCTACCGTGGGGGCTAACACCCTGATCCCGTTGGCTAGACCTAGCACAGTCCTCCTCCACAGCATATCGTGCGCCTACCTCCTCATACTCATCATCCGTCCAAGCACTCTCTTCGCCCTCCTGGACGGAGCTCTCCTCCTCCGCAAGGCGGCCTTCGAAGGCGTCCTCCACACACCAACTACAACCAAAACAGGCTACTCCCTCAGCGTCGTACTCCACATCTTCCGGGGAGTAGCGCATTGCCCAAGCCTGCTCACAAATCCGCTGGTTTAGCCGACGGAGATCTCCCCCGGCGTATTCCACTCCGGGAGAGAGAGGAAAGCCCACACTGGGCTTGAGGGAACTCCCTCCCTGTCTCATTGTAGAGGTCGGTCAATCTTTAACGCTTAAATTAAAGACAGGCGCGAGGTAGTGATAATCCAATATACTTTTATTTCCCTACAAAATAATACTGCCTCGTGGGGCAAAACAAGTCTTCTTACACAAATCCAAATATATAGCACAGGTACCACATAGACGCCACAGAAAACATTGACCGACAAGAGACAAGGGGAGAACAACCTGGTTAAATACTAAGACAGATCAATTACTAACAAAAGACATCTGTGACAAAAACATGACTTAACCACCAATCAAACCAAGACCCAAAGTACCAGAACTAGAGAGGGAGGCAAAACAAAACATACAGAGGAATCACAGAGACAAGACATAAGAACCCCAACTAATGTGTGACAAGGAGATTGTGTACATTCCTTTCAGCCCCTATATTCAGGAACTGATATAGACTTAATACACCAGAAGAATATGATTAATGACCAGATATAATTGAAGTTCGGGAGTCTTAAATGTCTCCAGGCTGGGAGTTGAGACCCATGATCTAATATATAAAATTGTTATTTATTAATGTCTAATAAAATTATTGTTTATTTTATTTCCTACCTCTCACAGATATTCCAGCAACACAAACATCATCAACAACTAAGCACTTTGACCAAGAGCTAATTTAGTAGGCTATATTAGGGAGGAGGAACGTGCATGTACTGTAGAATACGGCAGGAGGAACGCCCCGGACAGAACGCCAGTGTACTGTAGAATACGGCAGGAGGAACCCCCAGAGAGAGCCAAAATCATGGCTGACATTCATCTTCCTTGACTGCAGAAACTGGAATATAAAGAACGTTTTGTCTCTAAAGTTTATAACAATTGAATTGCTAGCAGAAAATGAATATTACAGTTGTGCTTTCTTTCTTCAGTGAAAGCATACATACAACCAATAGTTTGTTAGTTCATACCTAACGAATGTTCATTGTTCTGTGCATATCCCTACCACACAACACTGAGCTGTGTGGTAGAAATATAGATGATTATTCACAAGTGATATGCCAGTATACAATTTGAATGTTTCTTCTAAATAGACTGAGATAAAATAACACATCCCTTTGCAGAGTCGAACATACGTGTCACGTTCCTCCGGTGAATGGATAGAGACAGGCGCGAAGGTTGTAATACTCAAATAGCACTTTTATTCTATACACAAATCAATACTGCCACGTGGGGCTTTGTAAAACATAATCCAAAGATAAATTAGGAACACGTAACAGGAGCACATTGACGAACAAGGACAAGGCGGAAACACAAGGGCTAAATACCATTACACATCAGAGACAATACGATACACCCGTGCCAATCAACATGTACACACTGTCCCACAATGATGACATCAGACCTGCACCTGTGAGACACAGAAGAAACACCAGGGGTGTTACATTAGGGAGCACTCAAAGGAACATAACTAAACCACTGTATTATCAAATACTGAATACACTGAGGACGTAAGACAGAACACAGGAGACATCACTGAACATACAAGGGAACATAAACAGACTAACCTGGGGCTGGACGTTACAGAACCCCCCCCACGCCCACAACACCGGAGTGGGCAAGAAAAGGGGCTCGTAGCCGGGAGAGACAGAAGGCGGCCCGGGGTCAGGGGGGACTGAGAGGGGCCCTGGGTCTGGAGGGACAGAAAGGGGCCCTGGATCTGGAGGGACAGAGAGGGGCCCTGGGTCTGGAGGGACAGAGAGAGGGACAGAGAGAGGCCCTAGGTCTGGAGGGACAGAGAGAGGGACAGAGAGAGGGACAGAGGGCGGCCCGGGGCAAGGCAGTTCAGGTGGCGGCCCGGGGCAAGACAGGTCAGGTGGCGGCCAGGGGCAAGACAGTTCAGGTGGGCCCGGTGGCAGGGCGTCTGGGAGCCCTGTCACTGGCAGGGTGTCTGGAAGCCCTGTCACAGGGCGTCTGGGAGCCCTGTCACTGGCAGGGTGTCTGGAAGCCCTGTCACAGGCAGGGTGTCTGGGAGCCCTGTCACAGGCAGGGTGTCTGGGACAGGGGCTGGCAAAGGCACTGGGACAGGGAGTTCAGGGGGCCCAGGAAAAGGCAGTTCAGGGGGCCCGAGGAAAGGCAGCTCAGGCGGCCAGGGCGGCAGGGTGTCCGGGAGGTCCGACGACGAGGGTCCGGACGGGGGTCCGGGCGTCAGCGAGGGGGGTCCGGACGTCA
>JACXGM010024317.1:5769-15995 GCA_016801145.1 Umbra pygmaea
TGTGTGTGTGTGTGTGTGTGTGTGTGTGTGTGTGTGTGTGTGTGTGTGTGTGTGTGTGTGTGTGTGTGTGTGTGTGTGTGTGTGTGTGTGTGTGTGTTTGTGCAGACAAGTAGGGGCTCTTGATGAGATTATAGAAAAGCAGGTGAAATATGGGGGTCTTTACGCAACATCAGATATCTCCTGCTTCTCTTTGACTACTGTTTTCTCAGCCTGTATGAGGGTGGGCAACATGACTGGTAGACACTTCTACAACAAGATAGACATCTTTAGATTTAAACACTTGCTAAGACACATTAGGTTTGATTTGACCTGAGATGAAACCATGTGATGGTTCATGTGACTGATAAAATGGAACTCTATGTGAAGAATGTTTGCTACTTTGATATTTAATAGCATAGGGGTGATAACAATATTGGCACGTTGGAAATATATAAATAATACAACTTTGAAGTTAATGCTAAACTGTTAACTCCATTGTAAAAACCTGGCTTTTGGTTAACTGTTCCCAAGAAAACAAATATCACAATATACACACAGTTAACTGCCAGCCTTCCTACTATAATTGAGCTTCATGCCAAATCATATTAAAGCTGTTTCTTTTAACCTTTCTACCTGTATCTTATTTATAGTCAGGATTTTGCCCAGCTATATTTAAAGAGCAGTAGCTGATAACTGTTAGCAACTGGATTAAGACATCATCGTGTCCATAAATGTATTTTTGAAAAACTGTACTTGTTTCTAGTCTTTTAATACAGGTTTATATACAGAATGTGTAGATTTTCCTGGCTACATCAGACCTAAAGTGTGGAAAAAGTGTGTTTTTCTGCTAAGGGGACAGGACAACTTCATCGCATCAAAGGGACGATGCACGGGGCCATGCACCATCAAATCTTGGGTGAGAACCTCCTTCCCTCAGCCAGGGCATTGAAAATGGTTCATGGATGGGTATTTCCAGCATGACAATGACCCAAAACACATGGTCAAGGCAACAAAGAAGTGGCTCAAGAAGAAGCACATTAAGGTCCTGGAGTGGCCTAGCCAGTCTCCAGACATTAATCCCATAGAAAATCTGTGGAGGGAGCTGAAGGTTTGAGTTGTGAAATGTCAATCTCGAAACCTAGATCACTTGGAGAGGATCTGCAAAGAGGATTAAGACAAAATCCCTCCTGAGATGTGTGCAAACCTGGTGGCCAACTACAAGAATCCTCTGACCTCTGTGATTGCCAACAAGGGTTTTGCCACCAAGTACTAAGTCATGTTTTCCAAAGGGGTCAAATACTTATTTCACTCATTGTAATGCAAATCAATTAATAACTTTTTTGAAATGCTTTCTGCTTTTTTCTGGATTTTTTTGTTGTTATTTTGTCTCTAACTGTTCGAATTAAACTAACATAAAAATCATAGACTGATCATTTATTTGTCAGTAGGCAAATGTACAAAATCTGCAGGGGATAAAAAAAATTCCCTCACCTTATTGAGAGATCAAAGCCATAGAGCATCGGCAACAATATGGATGTCCTGAGTTTAGCATTCGCTATTGAGAAGATCTATTCAGTCTGAGATTGTAGTCAGTAACCACTGCCTTTTCTAGAAGAGCATTGGATCAAACTGACTAAAATATCATCACTCTGACAACCAATCTCTCGATGTCAATCAGACTGACTGAGATAAAACAAATACAGTCTTCAGTGCTATGTGATGAAATTCTGTGATGAAATGTTACAAAACCTTATTCCGAAATTGATTAAATTCATTATTTCTACAAACAAAACCGGTAGTGACAATATGAAAGAAGTGTGTTTGAAATCTTGACATTTTTATAAAAAAATGAAAAAGCGCATTCACATTCCATTTTACGGGATCCTTGTTACAGTGTAGTTACATTCATATGTACACTGTAACAAGTATTGTATCAAAGTGTAACAACCCATTGTTACAGTGTAAATACATGATGTAACTGGAGGTAATTGTGGTATGCACCTACACATGTGTAACCATGATCACTTTTTTGAGCTTGTTACAAATGTATAACAATGACCGCTTCTTACCATGCGTGTTACACATGTGTAACAATGAAAGCTTGCTACCATGAGTTGCACCAAGCGCATGGTCTAAAAGGTTTATATTAAGTGTCTTCATTAATTCATAGGTGTGTTTTGGGCGTAACATGCAATAAACCAATCAGAGATTCATCTCCCATTCCCTTTAAGAGCCTGGCGCATTTGTACCTTTTGCGCATTGCTATTGTGATGGTGAATTTGCACTGTAATATTTGTATTTGTAATCTTTTGCATGTTTGTGTGCTGCTGCGCTTCCCTGTGTGTGGGCAACAAGCATTTTGTGCATGCGCTGTGCATACGCCTAGGTGCATTTGACTAATTTGCTGTTAAAATAACTATGACATGTTGGGCAATTGACTTTAGACCAGGTTGTTGTTGGTCACTTTCTGATGCCTCAAGATAGCAATACACCCAGAATTATCCTGAACACACCGCCCTGTTAGACCAGCATGCCCATGGTCGCAAATATGGGCGCAGGTGCATTTGCTAATTAAACGACTAGGGCACCAGACGGGAAATTGACACCTGCGTTGGTTTTAAACTAGCAAAGACACTTGTGTTCGGGCTTGATTCTGCATTGCGCTGGATGCAAGATAAGGCCCCATGTGGATCCTGTTTCCACTGATCATCCTTGACATGTTTCCACAATCTGTTTGGTAAATTCAGCTGATTGGACTTGATTTGGAAAGGCACACATCTGTCTATATAAGGTCCCACAGTTAACAGTGCATGTCAGAGCACAAACCAACCCATGTGGAAGGGTACAAACCAACAGATCTGTGGAAGGGTACAGAAAAATATCTGCAGCATTGAAGGTCCCAATGAGCACAGTGGCCTCATTAATCCATAAATGGAAGAAGTTTGGAACCACCAGGACTCTTCCTAGAGCTAGCCACTCAACCAAACTGAGCTATCTTGGGAGAAGGGCCTTAGTCATGGAGGTGACCAAGAACCCAATGGCCACTCTGGCAGAGCTCCAGTATCTCTCTGTGGAGAGAGGAGAAGCTTCCAGAAGAACAACCATCTATGCAGCACTCCACCAATTAGGCCTGTATTGTAGAGTTGCCAGAAGGAAGCCACTCCTCAGTAGAAGGCACATGAGAGCCGTCTGGAGCCAAAAGGCACCTGAAGGACTCTCAGACCATGAGAAACAAAATTCTCTCATCTGGTGAGACAAATATTGAACTATGTGGCCTGAATGGCAAGCGTCATGTCTGGAGGAAACCAGGTACATGGCCAATACCATCCCTCCAGTGAAGTATGGTGGTGGCAGCATCAAGCTGTGGACATGATTTCCAGCGGCAGAAACTGGGAGACTAGTCAGGATAGAGGGAAAGATGAATGTAGCGACATGTACAGAAAACTTTGCTGAAAACCTGCTCCAGAATGCTCTGGACCTCAAAGTGCGGCGAAGGTTGATCCTAAAACAGGACAATGACCCTAAGCACACAGCCAAGATATCAAAGGAGTGGTTGCAGGACAACTCTGTAAATGTCCTTGAGTGGCTCAGCCAGAGCCCAGACTTGAACCCAATTGAACAACTTTGGAGAGATCTGAAAACCCACAACTATGATAACATATGAGTTGCTACAGGACAATTCTGCGAATGTCTTATGTTTCCTGATATTCTCCCCTCCCAGTTGGTCTGGTCCAAATGTTTTCCCCCTCTAACCCAGCTAAATCCGTAGATCCACAACTCTATTGACAGATGTGGGATGGTGAAGGGCGCTCACATGGTTCATCCGTTGTGTGTATGATGTTGCTGTTAGACATAGAGAAGTATGGGAAATGAAAAAGTAAAAATGGCACATTTTGCCCACCAGATTGCAAACATTTTTTTGTGGCGGATTCAATGCTCTTGTTTGTGTTCTCCACTGTCCTACTTTATCTCCACTAATTGTTGTCTACTCTACTTTTTCTTATATACTGTCCTTGTTCTCTACTGTTCTTGTTCTCTACTGACCTTGTTCTCTACAGTCCTTGTTCTCTACTGACCTTGTTCTCTACTGTACTTGCACTCTACATTCCTATTTCTCTGATGTCCTTGTGCCCAAATGTCTGGCTTGTCTTTATTTACTAGGCCTCTATGGTGCTAATTTTAGGTATATACACGTGTTAGTGTGACAGTGCTAATTTTAGGTATATACATGTGTTAGTGTGACAGTGCTAATTTTGGGTATATACATGTGTTAGTGTGACAGTGCTAATTTTAGGTATATACACGTGTTAGTGTGACAGTGCTAATTTTAGGTATATACATGTGTTAGTGTGACAGTGCTAATTTTAGGTATATACATGTGTTAGTGTGACAGTGCTAATTTTAGGTATATACACGTGTTAGTGTGACAGTGCTAATTTTAGGTATATACATGTGTTAGTGTGACAGTGCTAATTTTAGGTATATACATGTGTTAGTGTGACAGTGCTAATTTTAGGTATATACATGTGTTAGTGTGACAGTGCTAATTTTAGGTATATACATGTGTTAGTGTGACAGTGCTAATTTTAGGTATATACACGTGTTAGTGTGACAGTGCTAATTTTAAGGATATAGGAGTGGCTACTGTTTTAGTGCTAATTAAAAGGATATAGGACTTGTTACTTTGTCATTGCCAATATTAAGGATATAGGAGTGGTAACTGTTTTAGTGCTAATATTAAGGATATATTGAGTATCCACTCTTCACTGACACAGCAGTAGACAGCAGTTCCCTCCTCACTGAACACTAATCATAAGATGTGTCAGACAGGAAGTAAGTCTTCTATCTTTATGCTCTTCTGAGCTTGCATTTATGAGCTGCCAATCACTTCGTCCTCTGTGCTGAGCTCAGACCCGCAGAACTACCAGATTAGACTGATATGAACAATATCACATTACTATCTTAGCAGATCCGTCTCCCCATTAAGTCTTTACAATAATTGTTTACATTCTTCTCAAGTGCGTATGTGTAGGGTGGGGTGTCAGTATTTGTGTGTGTTGTGTGTGTGTGTCCGTGTAGATCACACAAGATACATTTTGCTGAAAAGAATAAATGTTTAAGAGCAAAGTATTATTTGAACACAATATTGTATATTGTAGGGGAAGAATGAATGTTCAAATAGATATAACAGAAATAGCTATAAAATAGCATTTTACTATATGTTTTTTTTCTGCCTATGAAACCGCAGAATGCTGCATTTAACTATACTGTTAGAGTGTTTAGTTTGCAAGAAACCTATAGCTTATTCTAACTTTATCGTAACATGCAGGAGTAAGGGAGACAGATGCGAAGGTTGAATAAAGTAAACAGTTATTTAATGCGAAAAAATACTTGAAACAAAATGACTAAAATTAGTCAAAATGTTAATTACGTAGCAAACAACACCTCTACAAACACCAATTATATAGGATGATGAATGACAGCTTGCAAACACTCAAACAAGACAAATAAAATATGAGTGGATGCAGCTGGTTGATAATTGAAAGAGATCTATTCAACAGACTATTCAACATGTGAACAGTCATTTGGAAATAAGTCTAAGAAAATACACTGAACACCAACAGGGGAGAAATCGACACTGAACACCAACAGGGGAGATAACGGGGGTGTCAACTCCAGCTCCTCTGAGGGGGCACCGTAAAACTTATAAACATCATGCTCTTTTCAACATTGTTTGTTGAAAAATATTTTACCCCAATTATTGCTGACAGGCATGTTAGGCTGTGACTGTACAGCAAGTAATTCTGTAACTCGTAGAAGCAGAGAGCATTGGAGAGAGGAGCGATAAATTAAAGTGACTTTGAGGAGTCAAAAAGTAGGTAGGCAACTAAAAAAACACACACAAAGATAACACAACTTACATCAATGACCGACAGTTAATGACAAACACTGGGGTTTAAATACTATACGTACTACCGTTACATACGGGGACTTAACTGTTAAATTTGTCACTGCCCCTTTTTGGGGGAAGATAAACTAGACTCTGACTAGACTTCAATACAAAAGTCTAGCGGCACAAAACAACATCCATACTCAGCAGGCAGGCGTAAATAACCTACGAAATCACTAATATGTCAAGTAATTATATGTCCACCATGCCTGCCATAGAGCGTGAAAGATACATGCACAAACTTCATTTGGTCAATTTGAAAACATGTCGCTTCATTCTGCCTGTTTCAAATTGGTGTAACAACCCGACCCAGTGGCCAGAGGTGTCTTACCCAGACATTTACTCGTACCTCATCGAGTCACCAAGTGTTAAGACAGTGAAAGATTTTACTTCGTTTTTTAAAGTAAACAGCTTTAAATGTATATATTATGTCTTTATATTTAGAGTACTGAGCACACTTTTCTGGACAGCAATACAAATAAACTCTAGCCTATGTTTAAGGTTGCATGCTTGTAATCACAAGACACTGACGTTAGCTATGATTATGCCACTAAAAGTAAAATACTTACGTACCTATTTCCACTCATCCCCTGTTATCACCCCTTTACATGTCACTGAATATTAATTTTTAGGCCTACCTGATATCAAATGTTGTCCACAAACATAAGTGTGTGGAGATACAGTCTTCTCAATGGTACAGTATAGCTAGCTGCAGCCATAATTGCCTTCTTTCTGGATATTTCTTTGTACGTGGCAAAATAATGAATTTCAAATTAGTTTTTTTTTACATTATTGGTGCACCCAACCAAACAACAGCTCTTTGGCATGTTGTAGTTAGTCCACTTTCTCGATCTGATACAGTATGCATATACTGTCATTGACTGTATCGCGGTTTGTTATTCCCCCAAAAGTGGGCTTGAATCTGTTCAGAGACATTCTATGACGTAGCGCCGGTTGTGCGTATGCTGATGAGGACTAAATGGAAACAGCTGTGGATGATTGTGACAGGCGATCTATAGGCTCAACAAAACATGTGATGCATGTGGTGAACACATATCAGGGAAAAACAACCAGTACTCAAAGGTCAGGCAGGTGTGCCTCCTCAGGCAGACCAGGAGGGGGCGACCGTGAACGATACACTGCCTCAGGTTGGTTGATCACATCAATATGGCTAGTTACAAAAATAACTTTAAAGGAAAGTACCAAAATAACTATGTCTAAATATTGTTTCAGCCTATATTGGCACATTTAGATAGACATTTTACTAGATACAAAAAAAACGAGTTAGTTGTGAGTAAAAATAGTTGTCCAGGTCTGCGATTAAGCAGCAATGAAGTTTGGTTCAAGTTTATTCAATTTTTAATTGCAAAAAAATGCAGTTATGGTTAAACGTAAAAAGTTTTATTTCACAGCACCATAAAATGCAGTAAAATATACTGTACATATATCTATATATATATCTATATATCTATATATATACTTATATAGATATATATATAGATATATATATATGTGTCAAATTATACAGTATATACTCGATATAAGAGGGTAAAAACATTATAATAATATACAAAAGGGAAAATGTAATAATATAGTCAATGTAATAAAATTATATAATATGGATGCAAATCATACAATAAATTAATGCAAAATGCAATATATGGATAATAAAATACAATATATGAATAAAAGACTTTTGAATTAAAAGTAGGGCTGTAACATTACACAGTTACCTAACCGCACCGTATGGTTCGGCGTTCTAATCGCGGGTTCGCACATGAAACGAATAACTATAACATTAAATTATAAATATATTAATGGCTAGCTGTTGTATTTTTGATACATCTTCAAACAAATCTGATTGACATGAAAATATAATTGGTTATTCTGAGCCTTTTCACACATCATACTCAACATTTTAATCGTTGTTGGCACTTTGTCAGTGGAACATGAGAAGGAGAGCTAGAGTTACGATGGTCTGGTGAATCTACATAGGAAACTAGATGTAGGGGTGTCATGACCATCTAATTTAGGCCCTTTAACAGCCTGTTGGCTTTAGGTATACTGTAAAAGCTGTTGCCTAGTCTGAAAATTTTGGGGAGGATGTTACTGTACTGCTGAAATCTAGTGTATCTGAGTGGTAGAAAAGTCCTCGGCTCGGGAGGCTGATTTCTGTGATGAACTTCCTTTCTGCAGCATGTAGGTGACCTTGGGGAGGCAGTAGGTGATCATGGGGAGGCAGTAGGTGACCATGGGGAGGCAGTAGATGACCATGGGGAGGCAGTAAGTGATCATGGGGAGGCAGTAGGTGACCATGGGGAGGCAGTAGGTGACCATGGGAAGGCAGTAAGTGATCATGGGGAGGCAGTAGGTGACCATGGGGAGGCAGTAGGTGACCATGGGGAGGCAGTAGGTGACCATGGGGAGGCAGTAGGTGACCATGGGGAGGCAGTAGGTGACCATGGGGAGGCAGTAGGTGACCATGGGGAGGCAGTAGGTGACAAGGCAGTAGGTGACCATGGGGAGGCAGTAAGTGACCATGGGGAGCCAGGTCCTGGTGACACCTTCAGCTGAAAGTTAAACCCTCTGTAGATCCATGTGGACAACAGTGAGTTGTGTAACTATAACCAGATAAACTGATGGTTACTCAAACAGTGGATAATAAGATGAAATGTGAAACCCTCTAACCGCCTGTCCAATATTATTTTCTACAATTCCATTTAAATTTCGTACAGGATTCCTTCATTTTATTGTCATTGATGATAGTTCCCTGTGTGTTGTGATAAACCCCCACTTACAGTACATCTGATTAAACATCATTCTCATTTTGCAAGTAAATAGTTGTTATTTAATTATAATTAAAAACATAAAAAAATCAAAAAAGATATTTGGGCGTTTTGGATTTCAATGCCTTTAACGTTTCAGGTAATCTTCATTATTTGTTTTTGTTGACTCTTTCTTAAATCAAAAGATTCTCATTGGGCGCTTAGCGCAGCAGCAACAATGATGGACAACCAATGTAAAAGCCAAAGACATTATGTCAGAACTGTCTGACCAGTTTCATCACTCAGAGTGGTGGAAACGGCAGACTTTGATTAAGAACGCCTTGCCGATCAATAAAGTCCTTGAACTTGCATAAGTCACTGCAGGCTGGCCGGCTACTCACTGCAATACTCCTGATAGTCCAGGTAGCAAACAACCCAATTCCTTACATACTGCATTAGTCTTGACCAGGGCCCTTTGTGGATTAGTGCATCATTGGAGAACTGAGGGAAAAGTGTTTCATTTGGGAGTCGGTTCCTATGTTTTATTCAGAGAGGTCTAAGAGCATCACATAACCTCCCGCTCTTGGTTACAGGCAGTTTCCTGAGTGATTTTCCGGGCTGATGAATAGTAACTGTTGACCCGTACTTTAAGGGTAAACATAGCTTTAAGATCTCTGATAAATAATAACTGTTGACCTTAGTTTATGTTTATATATATTTAGGATCCCTGATATATAATAACTGTTGACCTTAGTTTAAGTTAATACATAGCTTTAATATCTCTAGTAAATAATAACTGTTGAGCTTAGTTTAAGTACATATAGCTTTAAGATATCTACTAAATAATAAAATGTTGACCTTAGGTTAAGTTTATATAGCTTTAAGATTTCTGATAAATAATAACTGTTGGCCTTAGTTTAAGTTTATATAGCTTTAAGATCCCTGATAATAGTTACTGTTGAGCCATAGTTTACCGGTATATATAACTTTAACTTCTCAGACAGAAGCTGACTGCAGAATGTAAAACACAACCACGTACTTTTAGTTTTTAGTTTTATTACCTGGCACTTCCCCTCATGCAGTATCCCCACCTTGTTCCAATATCCCCACCTTGCTCCAGTATCCCCACCTTGTTCCAATATCCCCACCTTGTTCCAGTATCCCCACCTTGCTCCAGTATCCCCACCTTGTTCCAGTTTCCCCACCTTGTTCCAGTATCCCCACCTTGTTCCAATATCCCCACCTTGCTTCAGTATCCCTACCTTGTTCCAATATCCCCACCTTGCTCCAGTATCCCCACATTGTTCCAGTATCCCCACCTTGCTCCAGTATCTCCACCTTGTTCCAGTATCCCCACCTTGCTCCAGTATCCCCACCTTGTTCTAATATCCCCACCTTGTTCCAGTATCCCCACATTGTTCCAATATCCCCACCTTGTTCCAGTATCCCCACATTGTTCCAATATCCCCACCGTGTTCCAATATCCCCACCTTGTTCCAGTATCCCCACATTGTTCCAATATCCCCACCTTG
>JACXGM010024318.1:0-15782 GCA_016801145.1 Umbra pygmaea
GAATATGTGTGTGTGTGTTGTGTGTGTGTTGAATATGTGTGTGTGTGTTGTGTGTGTGTTGAATATGTGTGTGTGTGTTGTGTGTGTGTGTTGAATGTGTGTGACTCTATTTTCCTGTTTGCAGCTTTAATGCACCAAAGCAACAATGTGGACAGCAGCCGCTGCTACCAGTGTGTCAAGTTCCTGGTCACGCTGGCACAGAAGTGAGTCTCTTCGCTGAGCGTTTGCCTAAAGATTATCTCTGGAAATATTCCATGGGGTTGACAGCAATGTTTTCTTCCACCGTTGTCATTTGCTGCTTCCTGGGTTCACATTGTCCCCTCCCCCCAGGTGTGGTCCTGCCAAGGACTATTTCAAGGATCTTTCTGGACACTGGAGCTGGGCAGTACAGTGGCTGCAGAAAAAGGCAAGCATCAAACACTGCTACAGAACCTATCCAGGCCAAACTCTCGCGTGCATGTGTGGGGCAGTTGACTGCTCCAGAGTAACTGTGTGTTTCTCTATCAGATGTCCGAACACTACTGGACCCCTCAGAGCAACGTGTCCAATGAGACGTCCACTGCCAAAACGTTCCAGCGTACCATCTCAGCACAGGACACTCTGGCCTATGCCACTGCACTGCTAAACGAGAAGGAACCCTCCGGAAGTAGCAACGGGTCAGACGGCAGCCCGGCCAATGAGAATGCAGACCGCAGCCTCCGACAGGTACGCTCAGACAGACGGACAGTGTGTTTATGGTCAGAGATGCACCAAAATGTATTTAGTTACAGTTACACCAAATGTATCAATGCTGCCAGCAGCATAGCTCCCTGTGATCCACTGCTGGTTTGCTTCAAAAGCTAAGCAGGGTCAGGCATGGTCAGTCTCTGGATGGGAGACAATGCAGCTGGAAGTGAAATTGGATGGCCAGTAGGGGGCACTGCTCTGGTCTAAAGGTCATTCCAAATGCCCCAGGGCAAAGAAGGGAACATCTGCCCTGCATAGGATGCCGTCTTTCAGGTGGGACATTAAACGGGTCTCCTGGATAAATTTCCAATCTGGCCCTCATACTATCATGGCAACCTAATCATCCCCAGCTTTCAATTGGCTGATTAATTCCCTCCGCCCACTTCTTCCCAGGCTGTTGCTGCAAATGAGAAAATTCTTGCCTGGTAAAATAAAGGTAAAATCTAAAGAAATTCAAAAGACTGGTGTAAAATAATGCATTTAACTAAAAAGCATAAAATACCTATTTACGCCTGATCATTTTTCATAACAAAACAAAAACCTGATGTCAAACATGGCATGATGTTCAATTATGGGCTGTCTGACTCAAATAATGAAATTAATTGAGACTTAATAAAACCTCTCCTCACTAGAGAAGTAGTTATCAGGGAATAGTAACTACGTTTACATTTGTCCGAGTAGCAGTTAAAACATTTTTTCTGATCATGGAATGTATTATTTGGAATTTAGGCAAATGTTAAAATACTCGACTGTTGCTAAATAAACCTCTCCAATTATGTTGATAACCAGTTTATAATAGCCGTAAGTCATCTCTGGATTTTGTCATGGACAATAATAATAACCCAGGGCCAATGCTTTATCTAGACACTCCACATTGTATTATGCTTACGACCATCCCTTAGCGTTGGTATGTAGTCCATATATACCACAGTACCTCTGGCCTTGTTATCATTATCTTGACTCTTATATTTAATGCTTTCTACTTTTTGCTCTCTACTCCTACTTGCTCTTTACCTCAGGGTTCTGAGTCTCCCATGATGCTCGGTGATTCAAAAAGTGATTTGGAGGATGTTGACCCTTAGCTCCAAGTACTAGACACAATCCCCTTCAATGGAGAGAGGGCTCAGCTCCAGTCAGCCAATCAAAGACTGCTTCAACTCTGATTGTCCTGAAAATGGAGGGAGGGGCCTGCTTCAGCCAATCGGAACACTTATTCTCCTGGTGACTGTAGCAGAAGGGAGGACACGTGAATAATCATGAGACTTCCTACCAGACCAGACTAATGGAATTCGAGCTGGAGAAGAGTCTAATGGATTACAGCAGTTTATACTACTACTGGTTGAGTCTAAAATGTCGCCTTATTGTCTATGAAGATCACTACTTTTGACCAAAGGTTCAGTGACAGCGAGTGCACTATATAGGCATTAGGGTGTCATTTTAAAGGTAGCCACTATCACCTCACAAGCAAGGGACTGGGTTGTTTTTTAAGTTGACGCTCGTATTTACCAGTGTAACTAAATGGACATATTAGTTATTGTAAAGATCTGTTCCATAGCTGTAATTTCAAATGTAAGATATAATATTTTAAGGTCTCCTGTTGTGTGTATGTGTGAGGCAGAGGTATAACCTGCTCTGGAGGAACTAAGACAAACACACAGACACGTTTAACTGGGATTTTAATGAAGCACTTTATAGTCCACCTCTGTCTAGAGAGGATTAAGCAGCAGTGATCAGGTCAGCAGTTTCATCAACCTCTTACGCACGCACACACACACACACACACACAAATGTTCTTCTTTATTTTTTTTCCAGTTATCAAATCAAACTGAGTTTGTGCTCCACACACACACAGCCGATGCGACCGTACAGCATTGGTTTTCAAACCTCTCCTTCGGGACCCCACAGCTATTCCAAGTGTTTAGAACTTTTTCAGATTTAGCCCTTCCATCTAACTCATTATGAAATGTTTCACTACATCAGGACTACAATAAAATGTTGAAATATCTGAAGGTCCCTGAGGTTTAAAAACCACTGCCCTTGAGTGCTCCTACGGTTGTCTCTGTTGCTCCAGTAACCACACTGGTATCTATGGTAACACTGTCTACAGAGGTTTCTAAAACAGAAACAAATCCAAACCAATCAGCACGCCCCCCTTTAGCGGCTGAACAGTAAATCAACAGTCTAGATTTTTTTAAATTATAATTTCTTCATTTATCAACGTTTCATTTTAATATTATTTTGTGTTTTGATGGCTAGTTTCTACTGACATGCATACTTATGCCTTATTTCATGACAACAGCCCTGTGGGAGACAGAGAGACCCTATAGCAGAAGGGTCATTGTGCCAACGGACAGATATGGAGCTGGTTTTATTTTGGGTGCCAATAAAATATAAACACACACACACACACTCTTTCTGACACTTTTAGATGAAGACAGCTTACCTGCTGTAATTTTATGTTACCTTCATCATTATTCAGGATCTTATTTGCCAACTGGGTTTCTCTTTATTTGCCTTTAATTTTGTCAGTTCATGTCTGCCACACAAAAGGTCACAACCTCTGACCCTCACACCAAACAACCCCACCCTGACCTCTGACCCTCACACCAAACAACTCCACCCTGACCTCTGACCAGTAAACCTCTTGACTGAACCCAACCCTCTGGGAGAATTCAAGTGCCTTCATCTCCTGACTCACTTTGCCATGCTCATCGCCCCTCTATCCAGGCACCAGCCATATCCTGGTAACAAATTACTTACTACAATGAACTCTGTGTAGAATTGTTACCATGCTGCATTTTGACCAGCGACATAGCACTCCTTACTCACAGTTCAGACTGCTTAGTTTGTCCCTCAACAGCGCTTGTAGTCTTGTGAGCATTACCAACCAATCAATCATTTATTTTTATCTGCAGGTTGGTGAGTGGAGGGAGGGGTTATGGGCATGAAGGCAGGGAGGGCGAAGGTGCCAGAAGGAATGACATCGATCCAGGTTTTTAATCTGTGTGTTTCTTTTTTGAGCCTCAGTCCTGCTGAAAGTTGGACTGCCGAGGTTGGACACTGCATGTTGAAACCCAGCTTTCATTTGTACATCAGAGTTTGATTATTGGGAAAATTTGATATAAAATAAAATGGAATGCACAATGTTTTGTCATCTCTGTTTTGTTCTTTGTGTGTCTGTGCGAAGCAGCAGTAATGACCTTAAATGGAAAATGGAAAAATGTTTATTCAGTATGAAGCCAGGTGCAGTATGGGACAGCTGTTTGAGGAATGGATAACTGTAGGGACAGAACAAGAGCGGTCGGGGCCATGAATGCTGACCTTGGTGTCGTAGAAACGAGTCAGTGGAACCCTGAGGGGAAAAAAGGAGGAGATGTGAGAGACAAAAGTAAAGGTTCTGTGAAGTTCAATTTAGATGGTTTTTCCATTAACAAATGTGACAATTCTTTCAACACACACTGTAATCTCCCGGTATCAAGACATCAAAGCTTTTGGGACGGATGTACAGTATATAATGTCCAAATGAAATTATAATTGAGTGCATATTTGCATGCAATACCTGCCTGAAGTCACTGACATACACCTTTCAGATACCGGGTTTGTCCTCTGGTAAGTCCCTGAAAGATTTTTACTGAAGGGGAGGTGCAAATTGGTACATCACTGCCCAGGTTAGTGGGGCAAGTAACGCCACACATTCAACTCGATGCACCACTGTTCCTCATATGGAAGGCTTCCATGTTTAACAATTGTAATTGGGGGTGGATAAATAAATGAAGATAAGTGAGCCAGTGACAGCCATGCATGCCGAAAACATACCCCATCCTCTAATTTACTCTTATGATTGGTTGATCTGATTCTTGGGCAGGTTTTTCGCTGCTCTTTCCTGTTGCCAATATTCCAGTACATGTTCATCTTTGTCTTATCTGTCCACAATACTTTTTCCATTACACTGCAAGGTATTTTTACAGCAATTTTGTGGTGACATATGTTTTTGTACTTTTTATTTTTCATTTAGTATAAATATATTTCTGACATTACCAAGGACCTGTACACTGCTCAAACAAATAAAGGGAACACAATCATCACAGTATAACACCAAGTCAATTACATCAATATGTCCAGTTAGGAAGCATAAGCAATTGTGAATCAATGTCACCTGTTTTGGTGCAAATGGAAGTGATAACAGGTGCACTGGAGAGGCAACAGCAAGACAACCCCCAAAAAGGGAATGGTTTTGCAGGTGGTGGCCACAGACATTTGCTCGTTCCTTATCCTTCCTGAATGAACTTCGATTTTGCATTTCGCTAGTGTCCCTGCTGGTAGCATGAGGCGGTACCTGCAGCCAATTCAGGTTGCACAGTTAGTCCAGGATGGCACATCATACATGCCATTGCAAGAAGGTTTGTTGTGTCTCCCAGTACAGTCTCAAGAGCATGGAAGAGATACCAGAAGACTGACCTTTACACAAGGAGACCTGGACAGGACCGTAGAAGGGCATCAACCCAGCAGCAGGAGCTGTATCTGCTCCTTTGTGCTCCTTTGTGCTAAGAGGAATAGGAGGAGCCCTGTCAGAAACAGATTCCATGAGGGTGGCATGTGAGCCTGACATCCTCTATTGGGACCTATGCTCACAGCCCAGCACTTTGCAGCTCGATTGGCATTCACCAGAGAACACCAGAATTGGCAGGTCTGCCATTTGCAGCCCGTTCTCTTCAGGTTCACACTGAGCACGAGACAGACATGAGAGTCTAGAGACGCTGTGGTGAACGCAATGCTGCCTACATCCATGGTGCGGTGGGCCCGTGGTTCCTTCTGGTGCAGGACAATGCCTGGCCTCGTGTGGCCAGAGTGTGTAGGCAGTTCCTCGATGACAAATGCATTGATGTTGTTGACTGGCCCACACGTTCCCCAGACTGGATTCCAATTGAGAACCTCTGGGACGTTATGTGCATACAGGCACCATACTGAGTCACATAATGAGTTGCCGTGATGAAATGCACACAAGTCGGAACAGCCTGTGATTTTAATTGTTTACTATGATTTTGCTGTGAGTTAGAATCCAGCCCTAAATTGGTGGGTGATTTTGGTTTTCATTGACCGTTGTTATGCCATTTTGTTCGTTATTAAACACTGTACAGTAAAGCTTTTGATCTTTAATCAATTTCATTCATAGATGTGTGATTTGAATGTTCCCTTAATTCCTTGGAGCAGTGTGTAATACACTTTGAAGAAACCAAATAATAATAAAAGTAGAGAATGTCCAGTAACTGTACATCATGTTTTTCTCCATGTCCATGTCCACAGTTGTCCTCTTCTCCATGCTTGAAGATATCAACACCACCTGAGACAGAAACAAGCAGATATCTGATGATCCACTTTGGTAGTTCTGTACGCGCTCATTACAGTGCCTATAGAGAATCGCCATACACAGTTTAAATCATTACCTTTTGTCACATTATCCCCTGGAAATTAAGATAAATCTAACTTTTGCCAGCTGTATTTACACATTATAACGCTCAACATCAAAGTGAAAATAACATTTACAACAATTCTGAACAATTATTTAAAAAATTATGAATGAAATACCTGGTTTGGATCATCCTTTAGACTAACCATTATAAACTTGCTCAGGTACAACCAGTCACTTCTCAGGTTACAAACCATGCTAATTGCCCCCCACCTGACAACAATTGTAGTGGCGTTTGCATGGCAACGCAAAGAAAACCCTATGGTTGGAGAGCCGCTTTCAAATGGGCTCTGGGACAAAGTTGTGGAAAGTCACAAGTTAGGAGAAGGACAATCTTCAGAGCATAATTAAGAAGTGGAATGCGTATGGCACCACCAGCACCTTGCCCAGATCGGACCATCCCTCCAAACTGGATGACCGAGCCAGGAGGACATTGATCAGGGAAGCTACCAGGAGGACAATGGCAACGTATAAGTCCTTAAAGCTGAGATTGGTCGGTCTGTGCATGTGACAACAATCTCACAAGCTTTACACAAAGCTGGCCTGTAAGGCTGGGTGGCAGAAAAGAAGCCTCTTCTGAAAAAGAGCCACATGGACTCTTGTTTGCGCTTTGCAAAAAAACAATTGGAAGATTCATTTGGCAAAAGGTATTATGGTCAGATGAGACCAAGAAGGAAGGGAAATGTCCTTGAGTGGCCAAGTCAAAGTCCTGGTGTAAATCCAATTGAAAAGCTGTGGCTAAACCTACAGGCTGTAAGACAAAGAAAGTGACTATTTCAAAGGGATATAATGATTAAATATAGGCACTGTGTTCATTGTGTCTCTGGAAGCGACAGAATGGAGACACTAACCACACATCCAGCTACTGTATTCATTCACATTTGTAAACATTGTTGACATAAAGACATGGGCTGGCTGATAACCTGAGGTAAATGGAAGTGTTAGCTTAACCGACACACAGACACACAATCGCACGTGTCCTTACCTTAGGGTAGCACTGGCAGATGCTCCACGCGGTACCGAGGGCAACCATGACAACCCCTGCAGAGCAGAGTGTTACAAAGACGTGAGGCTGCTCTTGACTCATGAGGAACAGGCCGACCAAGGACACACACAGCCCCGCTGCAATCAGGCCATAACGGTAGGGCTTCCCCTCTGCCATGCTGATAATCTGACTGATCGCCACACTAACAGGGTCAGCTTTAGGATGGTGTTTCCTTAAATCTATGTATGTTCTGGGAACACACACCAAGAACATGAAGAGAAGGAGTTGAAACAGGTTATAGATTTGGAATTTCAGTAGAGTTCCACTCTGCTGGTTATTAATGCCTGCAGACTGACGTGTGTGTGTGTGTATGTGCGTATCTGTTGGCTAGTACAAGGTCACCTTGCCTCAGGGTACCTCAGTTTCACATATAATATGGGTCATTCTTAAATTGATTTGTCCCTCTTGCATTTACCATCATGAAAACCTTTTTGTATTATTATTATTATTATTATTACATTAAACATGCGTGACTTTGTTGACATTTAACTATTCATTATTTATTCACCAAAATCTCCTGTGTTCTGCAAGGATTAACACCTGAGCTAGACTTAAATTACTAAAATTATACAAAGTTATCATAGTATAAATTTATAAATGGCTGTCATTAAGTAGCTATACAGAGTTGTCGAATGAATCTGTATACACACATATTTAAATAAATACAAATATATGCAATGTTTAAATGCCACTTCACTCCAAGAACAACCCATTCACTTCAATTGTGAGTTAGCAGTTAGATGATGCATTATTTTCCAGGATGACATGATGCATAATTTTCCAGGAAGCAGCCTTCATAATTTTCCAGGAAGTAACCCTCCATGGGCTATAATAACTTCAGAATATGTTTGGCACAAAAATACTGCAAATCTAATTCTGTGTGGTCATACAGTAAATCGTAAACACAATATTCTGTACTTTATGACCATATCTCGGTTACTTGTCAGACGTTCCAAATGCTAGAATGCCTACCTCCCCAAGACAATGTACTTGGTAAAAGACAATAAAAATGTTTACTTCTTTAAGTTAAATGGCAGTAAAATGGTAATGGCAGTGATGGCGATAGTTGATCTGCACAACAACATGTTTTAATGAGTACCAAACGTAGTTTGGCAATACAGTGTTTGCAGAGCTGACTAATGGTTTATTTTACGGATGGTTCTGAGCTCTGAGTAAAACACTTGGTAAAACTCTACTCTAAGCTCAGGTAGAGTACTAAGGCAGGGAACATAGTAGGGCAGTGGTCTATTTACAGGATACTGTGTACTTTACAACTCGTTACAACAGAGACACAAACCACTCATAGATCTTTGGCTATTCATTTAGTATGGTGGTCAGGACATCACAAAACAATAGGAAATGCAACACCGGAAGCCTGCAAACTGGCAGACAGAAAACAGTGAACAAAAGTATGCTTTGACAACAAGCGTCTAGTGCTGTAAAAACAAGGCACTTCTGGTTGAGATTCCTTTGTGATGAGAGCTCATGTGATGACAGCTCAGTTTCTTCTGAACAAATCACAGTAGAATCAGTGGTGCGTACGACCACAGAAGCACAGGCACGTACACTCACAGGCTTACATTCGGGAATGACCACCCCCATCCGAATATAAGGCTGCATGAAAAATAAGAGTGGTTTTAAGGCGGCATTCTCCACTGAGACTGGTAGTAATGTGTGGGTCATGCTGAGTAGTGAAGGACTAATGCTAAGTGCTGGACTGACTGCCTGGTAGCACAATGCTATCACAAAGACAACATATATGTCAGCAGGGCTATGAAAAGAGACAGCAACAACATCTTCAGGTATAAAAAAATACATTATTTTGGTATTTTTATAAAAGTATTACACTTTAGTAGTCTTAATAAAAGCATTGTCATGGGAATGTCATTTGTCAAACAAGTATGTAAACTTGTCATTTCTACATGTAAACAATGGCGGTGGGCCAGTCCTAACAGCCTCTGTTCCTCCCAGCATGGATGTCCACAGAAACACAGAGTGTCCTCGTAGATCATCAGAGGTCGGTGGGACCCTGGCTCTTCATGACAGAGTCGTAGGAGGGGGGTGCCTCCAGGTCCCACGGAGGAGGGGTCGGGGGCAAGGAAGGCAGCGGTGGGGAGGGCACACGCGAGTCCTCTGACATCTCCCTACGAATCCGATCTAACCTCCTAGGGAGAGAGCAAATGACAAGGTATCATCCTCATGTTAGAGGAATATAGGGAAACGAGAAATAAGTACACTGTCAAAAATATCTGTAAATTGACAGAATATATAATGACAATTTGTTGCCAGTACAATTTCCATTATGTTCCTTCAAAGTAATAACAGAGAGTTTTCATGTATAAATACAGTGATATTCTGTGAATAGATGGAAACAATCACTCCAAAGTGTCTATTAACAGGAAATCACTGTTTTTTACATGTATTTTTTTAAGTATAAAGCACTAGTACAATTTGAGAAAGCATTTAATACTATAGTTACTTTTTCAAATATGTAGAATCTGTCATTAGATGAATGAAAGTCATGTACTTTATGAAACATCAGCACATTGCTTTTATCTGAAACATTTTGTGGCTGTAGCTTTTAGCTTGAGAGCCACATTGCGATTTGGAAATTCAAAGAAGGGCTGCACATTTGTTTTGTAAAGTGAGATTTCTTTCTGAAAATGTATTTTAGAACAGAAAATAACTAAGTTACACATGCAAGGGCATCAACTTAGCAGCAGGACCGGTATCTGCTCCTTTGTGCAAGCAGGAACCGGAGGAGCACTACCAGAGACCTACAAATTGACCTCCAGTGTGCTAATGGTGTGCCTGTTTCTGTAACTGTTAGAAACAGGTGAGGTGGCATGTGGGCTTGACGCCCTCAAGTGGAACCTGTGCCTACAGCCCAGCACCATGTACCGGGATGAAAATCCCAGAAATACTCAGACCCATTGTCAGACCATACGCTGGTGCACTGGGACCTGGGTCCCTCCTGGTGCAGGACAATAAGTGGCCTCATGGCCAGAGTGTGTAGGCAGTTCCTGGATGAAAGCACTGACGCCATTGACTGGCCCTCAAATTCCAATTAAGAACCTCTTGGATGTTCTGCATCTGTGCATCCGATGCCACCAAGTAGCGCCACAGACTGTCCAGGAGCTCACTGATCCAAGTCTGGGAGGAGGTCCCCCAGGACACTGCCTGCTTCTCATCAGGAAAATGCCTAGACATTGTTGGGAGTGCATACAGGCACATGAGGGCCATACACACTACTGAGTCACATTATCAGTTGCCATGATGAAATTCATGCAAGTTGGAACAGCCTGTGATTTCAAATATTTACTTAAATTTTTGGTATGATTTTCTGTATGATTTTTAACCCTCAATCGGTTGGTGATTTTGGTTTCCATTGACCGTAGATACGTCATTTAATTCTCAATGAATTACACAATGTACAGTTAAGCTTTTGATCTTTAATATGTTTCTTTCATTGAGACCTAATGTGTGATTTGAGTGTTCCATACATTTTTTTGAGCAGTGTACCTTCTTTTCTAGCTGACCAGCTTACAAATGCTGTATAAACTGTATATTTCTTGATATTGAAAGATTTTACCAAATGCTGTATAGATCAGATATGGTTTATTTACACTATGCAGTGTTTTGTAACCAAAAAACAATGGCCTAACCTTCATAAATTATGTTAGAGTCGGACTGGCATGTGCCCATTGACAAACACTGGAGATTTCGTCATGTCCTCATTGCAATTACTGTTTAAATGGCAACATATTGTAGAAAATAATTTTCTCATCTAAACAGTTGTATCAAATTTTTGTAAATATCATCCAATAAATGTTCTACTGCTTTTCAAAATAAGTTCTGTTTTCACATTGTGAAAATCTACACAGTCTACACATTTAAATATCAAAGTTTTCAAATTCTCACTTTAAGCTGCATTCAACTTCCCATTCATTTGTCCTGTTACCCTGAATTTTACATAGGTTTTTTAAATTATTTTTAATATATCTATATGTTTTAACTGAACACAGGAATAATACAGGGACAATAAAACCAATTTCCCGAAATTACACAATATTATTTGGTCCATAATATGCATTTTTTGCTAGTTATATTGTGAAATGTCAATTTCAGGAATTGCAATGAATACCTGACGCATTGCTATAGCCTATAGCAGGGCCCAACCCTGTTCCTGGAGATCTACCAACCCATAAACATTCTTTCCAACCCCAGTTGTGAAATTAGAATTAGTTATTAGAATTATAAAACATACAGGACCATCAATAGCATGGAACAGGATTGGGCAGCCCATAGTGTTGTCAATGGGCATGGACTGTTCAGTCTTTAATAAAATGTATGCCATTTAGGCTGTGCCCTGCATAGTGTAGGCAATCAATTTTCAATTATACATCTTTTTTCATATCAAGAAATACAGTTTTGTAAGATGGTCACTTCAAAGAAAATGTAGTTCCATTGATGAGGCTCAAATTCTACAAAGAGCACATTTAAAGTCTCAGTATTACCCAAATTATATTTCAATCCATACTGGTTCACCGGCGGGCAAGTAAAATATTCACATCCATTATAAAAAAAACTCTTTGTCCTAATGAAATTAAAAATATGATTTGTTTTATGTTATCTAATTGAAACTCATAAAATAATCACATTTTATAATTCCATCTGTACACTGTTAGCAATTTTTGTAATTTCATCAGTAACTTACTGTAATTCAACTGTTACTTATTTTACTGTAATTACTACTGTGTATTGCATTGTATTGTGGACAAATTTTTAATAGTCAGAAGCAAATTACTTTGATATGTAAGCATAAACATCTGTGAGGATGTAGTCCAACCATTACTGAGATCGTTGTTCCAATTGATATAGTTTAGCTAGTCTTGGTCAGGCATCATTTCAACATTGAAATCATTCTGAATGCAGGATGTGGGTGAAAATAAATAGTACATATGTTGGATATTCTCCAATTGCTATTTCTCAACACATCCAAAACCTGCTTATTGTGACTTGGTGTGGTCAAATAATCATGCCTTTAAATACATAATGCAGAAGGTGAATTGTTATTTTTGAGATTATTTTCTTTACTGTAAGCATTGTATGGTTTATGTTTGCAGGTAAATATCATCAACATTGTTATTCATTGAGTGCAACTACTATATGTTAGTCACTAACTAATGTACTAATTTAAATGTACTCATGGTTGGGTATCCATCACATTTACTTAAACCTGCACTATGTATCGTTTTTAAAAGCTACAAAAAATGCAAAACCAATGTTTTAGGACCAGTATTATGAACTAACATATTGGTTCCAATAACACAAAATGTAGACAAAAGTAGAATAGCAAAATAGACATTTTCACAATATCTAACTAGCAGCATATTGTGGACAAAATAATAATGTGTATTTTTCAGAAATTGGTTACATTTTCCCTGTATTATTCCTGTATTCAATAAATACATATACAGTCATATGCAAAAGTTTAGGCACCCCTGACAATTTCCATAATTTTATTTATAAATAATTGGGTGTTCAGATCAGCAATTTCATTTTGATCTATCAAACAACTGAAGCACACAGCAATATTTCAGTAGTGAAATGAGGTTTATTGGATGAACAGAAGATGTGCAATATACATAAAAACAAAATTAGACAGGTGCATAAATTTGGGCACCCGAACAGAAAAATCACATCAATATTTAGTTAGCAGAAATAACAGCCTCTAGACGCTTCCTATAGCCTGTAATGAGTGCCTGGATTTTGGATGAAGATATTTTGGACCATTCCTCCTAGCAAAACATATCCAGTTCAGTTACGTTTGATGGTTGCCGAACATGAACAGCCCGCTTCAAATCACCCAACAGATTTTCAATGATATTCAGGTCTGGGGACTGGGATGGCCATTCCAGAACATTGTACTTGTTCCTCTGCATAAATGCCAGAGTAGATTTTGAGCAGTGTCATGATCTTGTTGAAATATCCAGCCACGGCATAACTTTAACTTTGTGACTGATTCCTCTACATTACTCTCAAGTATCTGCTGATGTGACCCTCAACTTTAATATTCCCAGTACCGGCCCTGGCCACACAGCCCCACAGCATGATGGAACCTCCACCAAATTTTACTGTGGGTAGCAAGTGTTTGTCTTGGAACTCTGTGTTCTTTTGCCAACATGCATAATGCCCCTTTTTATGACCAAATAACTCCATCTTTGTTTCATCAGTCCACAGCACCTTCTTTCAAATAAAGCTGACTTGTCCGAATGTGCGTTTGCATACCTCAAGCGGCTCTGTTTGTGGCTTGTGTGCAGAAAAGGCTTCTTCCGCATGACTCTCCCGTACAGCTTCTCCTTGTGCAAAGTGCACTGAATTGTTGAATGATGCACAGTGACAACATCTGCAGCAAGATGTTGTAGGTCTTTGGAGGTGGTCTGTGGCCTGTTTTTAATCATTCTCACCATCCGTCGCCTTTGCCTCTCCAATATTTTACTTGGCCTGCCACTTCTGGCCTTAACAAGAAATGTGCCTGTGGTCTTCCATTTCCTCAGTATGTTCCTCACAGTGTTAACACTGACAGCTTAAATCTCTGCGATAACTGTTTGTAGCCTTCCCCTAAACCAAATTCCTGATCCAAACACCAAATTATTTATAAATGAAAAGCATGGAAATTGTCAGATGTGCCTAAACTTTTGTATGCAACTGTATATAGTGCAGCTTTAAAAGGTATGCTGGTATATATTTGAATAAGACTTAATACATTAAAAGTAATTACATTTAGCAACTTGATACTGTGCATTATAATACAGTTACTGTCTTGGTACTGTAAATTAAATTACAGTTAGATTTATTTTTCTGTCTAATGAATTGGCCAGTGATACTGTAATTTATTTTACAGTGACTGTACTGTAAAAGAAATACAGCATCACTGGCTAATTGCTGCCAGTAAGTTACTGTACATTTTACAACAAATATTTTACAGTGTATCCATCATCGGGCAAAATACATCACAGAGCAAAACAGTTTAATAACAACTACCAGTTTAATATACTGACAGGTTGAAGCAAATTATCTATATATAGATTGTAACTTATCTCTCCCAAACCAGGCTGAAATGAGCACTGTGGATTAACAGATACCTGTTTTATGCTGAGATGTATACGCCCACTGAAGAGACAGTTTAGCTCCTCTGGTTAATATCTACTGCAGTAATTATAACCTGATGGCGTGTTCATGTCTGTTGCTCTGCACGCTTTCTGCTGGCTGCATGTGTGTGTGTGTGTGTGTGTGTGTGTGTGTGTGTGTGTGTGTGTGTGTGTGTGTGTGTGTGTGTGTGTGTGTGTGTGTGTGTGTGTGTGTGTGCGTGCGTGTGCGTGCCCGCGTGCGTACTTGGGTCAGTTGGGAAAAAAACAGCACCAAGCTAATTTAAACTCAATGACAGGTACCATAGAGTAGAAACTTATCTGTGCCAGAGAAAGTGTGTATTTTGTGTGAGTGTGTGTGTGTAAGGTAAGGTATGTGTGTATGTATACCTCTGGATGGCCAGGGCCTGGTGGGGACTGTAGCGTGTTCCTGTGCGGGGATGTAACAGGAAGTGTCCTGGAACATCCGATACTTTTAGTGTTCTCATGAAAACACAGAGTCCGGCAAGCGTCAGTGTCACTCCAGTAATGGCCATTAAAACACCCAGCCAAAGAACTGGACCATGCAGTCTCAGGAAAATCAGCAAACCTGCTACTATCTGTAGACACACACCCACATACACATACAAATACATTGAGGACTACCTTTTGTTCAACCCAGTTAACTTGCCATCTTGGTAATAAAACACAAAGCCATCATACCATTAAAGATGGACCCACAGACAGCAGCCAGCGCTGGGGAGACAGGCTCCTTCTCTCCCTATGTGTGCTTGAACACACAGTCTGGCTTTGCTCACACACAGCTCGACACTCCACATCCAACATCATCACATTATCTGCAGAAGAGAGACATACGGAAAAAGAATGATCGCCATGGACAGAGTTAGATCACTTGTTGATTGAACTGTCACTGGACTTGAGGGGAGAATATCTCACTAATTTACCTTCAGCTTCTCCTACTGCAAAGCCAGGATTAAACAAATACGACTAGCAGGCTACTTATTTTCTAAATCTCAGTTGTCCTTATACCCCCCTATACCCCCCTATTCCTTAGCGCGTATCACTTCCTTTTCGCTTTCCATGTGGCGTGCATGGCTCTGTTTTCGCAACAAAAAATGAAGAATAGCTAGAATTAATTTATTCCAATCGAAGAGGAGGGGCGTATCCCGCTTTCCAGATGTTATCCTGATAGATCCTTTGAAACCGTTATAACGTGACATCGCGCTCATGTTGAATTCATGTTAATGTGTGTACAGGGTATGACACTCGCCACCGATAGTAACACAGCTCCGCTCTGCTTTCCGTGGTTGAGGTCAGAGGAAGTCAGTTTTCTGAACGTTATTCGGTGACGGAAGAAGAAAAAGAGAACGACTGAGAGAGAGAGAGAGAGAGA
>JACXGM010024319.1:0-15781 GCA_016801145.1 Umbra pygmaea
GGGGGGGGGGGGGGTAGCAGCTTGCAAGAGAAGTGTTACCAGCCATTCTGGTAACATGATCATCCATCTGAAATCCTCTTCCAATATATTGAAAAGTCAGACACGGCAAACAAATCTAAACCAATCACAAAGAGCAGACAATAAGAGTGACAGGTGATTCTATCCTATTGAAACAGGAAAGACAGTTTATTTTCCCCGTAAGACCCGCCTGACACATGAAATCAATGAAAATCGGTGTTCGTGTCACTGGAGGGCACGGTTAAATTGTTAGCTTTCCCTCGCTTTGCTCGTTAGGTCTATTATGCTCCACTTCGTGTTATTGTTTTCTTGTGTGTTAATATCCTTGCTTTTGTGTTGCTTAACAAGTTCCCTTTGTTTAAAATGTGTATTGAGTTTCTTTGTCCTTGTTGTTTAATATGAAGCACTTCCCTTTGTTGTCACAACTTTACATAATATTTGTTTGGTTCTAATAAAAACATAAAAAAATACTGTATATTTAAACTCAGAAAGAATGGAACTCTGCAATTATACCACTCAGGCTATTGTGAGAGAATTGTCGAATAAAGGTCTCATGACATTTTGAAGCATTGTGATCTTTGCAGTGGGGTTGAAATCACTAGCAGTTAATCACATGCAGGCTCAAAAACTGTTGCCTTTTTCTAGTAAGTCACTTTCAGGAAAACCATGGTTGAAGCCGAGTTCCGCATCAAATGAACAAAAAACGAGATCAGATCGTAATCTTATCTATGCTTACCGTTTTATGATAAATTAAAAAATATGCCTTTCAAAAAGTAATTTTGTTGCTCAAGCCACTGGTTTAAGAAGTCCTTCCGAGTCAACATGCAACTCCAAGACAAGGTGGGCTTACAACGTCCAAGTCATGTTGTCGAGACCAGCACGTAGTTCTAGTTGACAATTGAGAGCACTACCTGCATTGCCATGTGTAAGAAGCGTAGTGTAACTACAAACAAAACACCAATACACACCTCACACTTGCCTGCATGCAGACATCAACTGTTTGTTTGAAGTTGTATTTGTGTGTTTGTACATTATTCCATCTAAAATAAAGTCTCATCCAAACATCTACGAATTGCAATCATGCTATGAATGACAAAATGGAGAAATAATTTCTTGGTTTAAAGCAACCGCAAAAAAAGCTTTCTATAAGCTATCATCTGGTTATTCCTCTTCTAGATGTTGAATAGCAGCAGTACATAGAGGTATTGCATTCTGTGTTAGATTTGAACAAATCACAAGTAAAAAAACATTGGTCTAGGCTACCCTTCCATGAACAGTACTACTTGCTCCAAAATTTTAGGGTTTCAGCGAGCCAGAAGACCAAAATAAAGCTGAAGCTGCACTAAGAGACCAATTTGAGAGCAAAAAAAATGTTCCACAGGCAAATAAGAGAATGTAAGAATGAGCCATAGAAATAGAATGGATAGAAAGACCATTGAACTGCTTGGCGTAGTACATGACAAAATGGCGATATTATTAGTTGGCATGGTGACAACACGCAAATCAGTTTAATGCGGAAGTAGGCAGCTAGATCTTTGCAATGGAAAGGTACACATAAAAATGGCTGCCTCTGACCATTCTGCTACATTGATTTGAATTGGAATGGCCTTTCTATCCATTCTATTTCTATGGAATGAGCAAACAACCCTTTGACGTGGCTCCAGCTGGCATGCTACGTCTGACCTTCCGCTACAGTGAGCCCAGCAGACACAAGTTAACAGCCTTCCAGGAAAACACTGTGGGAAAAGTGTGGAGGAGAAAGTCTCACAGGGGTGCTAGAGAGCAGGCTGTGTGGTTGGTGGTATGGGCAGCAGGGTGTTGGGTAGATTTGCCGTACATTCTAAAAATCACTACAACAACCTATACAAGGACATTACAGCAACACTTGAGCTAAAGAACACAGGATTCTGTTTGCTGGCAACAACATGCAATGCTCCTCCTGGAAATGAAAACAAGTCATTTATCTGCATGCATCTGATTGGTTAGGAGCAACACGTGTCAAAATTCAGACCAGTGCCCAATAGGAAAAGAACAGAGCAGTGTAACTCACCAGATCCCTGTGCAGTACCCAGTTGGCATGGAGATAATGGATCCCGTCCAAAATCTGATACAACAGAGACTTTACCATTCCCCTGGGAAGCTGCATGGGTTTCTTATTGGCCTTGGAGGCACGATGGAACTTGATAATGTGCTGAAATGAGACCAGAGGGAGTCGCATTGAGAAAATTACAAAACAATGAAATAAAACCTCTTCTGGCCATAACTTTAAAAAACACATGAGTTTAAACCACTGGTTTAAAATGTTTACGTGCTAGTTTTCCTCATACAACAACCTGGCAAAATTTGCAACAATACTAGGAGCTGACCAGCAGAGCAGAAACATCCGGTAAAAAAATAATATATCAGGCAAATCAAATTTTCTTTGTAGCTGGACATGTTCCAACACTAAACTATCCTCAACACAAATCCATGGCACAATCCAACATTACTAAGACAAAGAAGAAATTATCGTGGAAGTCTTGGAAATGTTTCAACACTTGAGGTGTGCTATTTTAAGAATAGAACTGTAAGTAGCCATCTTAGTGTTTTGAAATGCAGGTCACATTTGTTGTCTGAGGTGTGAGTTTATATTGAGGAAGTATTTTTGTACTATGGACACAATGGTGTGAAAATCCAAAGACTAAAAATGTGTTTCATGATAACAGTCTTTTGCAGACTTCTTTAAATAAACTGCTGGGTTAAATAATATTATAGCATGTTATTGTTTTATAACTACCCATTTTTTGTGCTAGTTTGTGGAACTAAGTGGGATATTGTAGCAAAGACAGACCAGTGATTTTCATTTCAATGCTTCCTTTTTGTGTTCAAAAACATATTGCGTAAATGCTCTTTGCTTCTTGCTCTGTTTCTTGAGGGTTTCTTTAATCCATAGGCGTAGCATGTAATTCGGGCTACAAGGTACCCCCCCAATATTTCATAAGACAAGATTGTTCTGCCCAATATTTTTTGAGTCCACAATTCCCTGAGAGCAGAAGGGTGCTTTGTTTTCACAGCGTGAGTTTCATTTCAATCACGCAGATTTGTATGACAACGCAGGGTATATGCATGTTATAATGATCCATGAGGAATTAATTGGTGGGACTTATTCTTTTTTCATTGACAGTATGTATATCTAGGGAAACAAGTATGCAGCAGGAAGAAGATGGACAGCCTAGGCGGGTCAGCTTGAACCACCATGGCAAGAAACACGCGTGCTCTGGAGTAGGGAGCTTAGACCACTACATCAAACTCCGGCATGCGGTGTCTAAATACTTTTAAGCACTGTATTCCCTCTTGTCCTTTAACTTTTTTAATGCACTAAGCAATAAGATTCTAGAGCTTAAAGATGCATTCTGGCATCATTAGAAATCACATGATGTTTTGAATATGTCAAAAGAGATTGGAGGACATACACATGCCCCCTGGCGATTGGGGTTCAAGCCCCGGATTGGCCAACTGTCTGTGCCCTTCCTCTCTGTCTCCCCCTACCTGTCTCCCTGGCTTCTGCTTCCTCCTGTCCTGTTAATAAGTAATAATAATAATAATAATAATAAGTAATAATAATAATAATAAGTAATAATAATAATAAGTAATAATAATAATAATAATAATAATAATAAGTAATAATAATAATAAGTAATAATAATAATAATAAGTAATAATCATAATAATAATTAATAATAATAATAAGTAATAATAATAATAAGTAATTATAATAATAATAATAATAATAATAAGTAATAATAATAATAATAATAATAATAATAATAATAAATAATGTAATGATAATAATAATGTAATAATAATAATAGTAATAATAAGGGTGCGTTGCCAGTGATAAAAAGCCATGGGTGATGCAGTACAAAATTGGATGACAAAAAGTAGAGACCTGCTTCGGCTCATGAGCACCAAATTAGAACTACTTGCTGAAATTATACAGAATAGCTTGCTATTGGCAGCAGCCTGTTGTGCATTTGCAATGTTGTTCGTTACGGTTTGTTCTTGTTGCGTTTATTTTACAAATTTAAACTATTCTTTTTTGTTAGCTGGGCAAAGTGGTAATGGAAACGTGGTTAAGATAATCATCTCTAATCCGGTATCCCAAAATGCACCTTTCCCTTTGAGTCGCGGCTATAGCTTGTCAAAAAACAATACTCACTTTAGCTTTGATCGCGCTCATGCAGCCCTTGCAGGCAACGCCATCCGAGGACAAACCACAGTCCTGGTAGGTTTGATTACCACAGGAGCTCTACTTCAGGCTGTGTTTGCATTACGATAGCATTTAGCCACATATTCGAGACCTCTCGAGACGAGACAAAAGTATGCAATCGTTTAGGAACGTCTCGAGAACGTTGTATCATGGGAAAATTCTTCAAATGTCAGTCAACAGGCTGGTCTGGTTTCTGAGCGAAGTGCACAAGCATCCAGATTGAGACATCTCGAAGGACATTCCATGACACACCCACAAACACGCGATTTCTATCTCGAAACATGTAAAAACAAACAGTATAGAAATGATTTTGTCTTGTCTCATGCATTTATCGTGAGGTCTAGTATGTGTCTGAGAATCCCCTGGGGTTGCATTGACAGACAATTAACCTCTGACAGTGGACAACTTTTATGCCACAGAATGGCTGAGTGGCTGTCCCTGCAACCTGAATCCAAAAAGTCCAGGTTCAGTGGGAATCACTTGCCTCTCGTTCAGATGGTGTCCAAATCTCTCCTTCCTTTTTTTCCCTGATTTCAATTACAAACTTAGGTCATCTTGGTGGCTCCCGATGGTCCGCAGCGTAGTGTTGCGGGACACTCTACATAATGTTAGTTAGTGGTTTGAGCCTGATTATGGGTTCTCTGGCTTTCCACAAACCTCCAGAATGAAGCGGCGCAAATTTGGGATAGACAAGTCAAAACATCCACCTTGCCACGTCGCTCTCCATTGACTCCTTTTGTTCAGATCGGGCGCCTGTACATTCAATCGAGGGCGAGGCAGTATAGTCAGTGAACGTAATCATCCCGTGCATGATCCAACTATAGGTCTGTTCATCCTTCCTACAGTGTAACGCTCAGCCCAGGGAGGGCTGGCTTTCAGAGACTGGTCATGGACTATATTTATGTTGTTTAGTCCTTTAGGTGAGGCTGGTATCGTGTAGATCTGTTGATTAACAATTATGTACAGCCGTGTTCTATTAGCTGTTTGCATATAAGCTGCCCAGACAACAGAGAGGTGTCAGTCATTGATTCTGTTTGTTAAACTTTTGTTAAATTGTGTGAGAAGTTAATCCAGGAGCTCCATGGAAGGCTTGTTGTGAAAAGTGATTCGTTTAGGTTTGGAAGTAATGCGTACACTCTTTATTTGTGTATAGCTATCAGTGTCCCGTGCCACTGTTGAGAGCAGGTAGGCCACACATCTGTTGTGAACTCGTCTAGACCTAGCAACCTCCTTTTTTGTATGCTCCCCGGCTCTTTTTGTTATTAAATTATGCAAACAACCAGCTACCTGTCTTTGGTCTCTCTCTACACCTACACCGTGACAAACAGTGACATTAGAAGACAGAAGATAGGCTAATTAACTGATTCTAGCTCCTGTTCATCAAAACCATTATTTAACCAAGAAGCTTTTCTAGCAAATTAAAGATCTTCTACACCAACCATTGTCATGCACTACTAGTGAAGTACAATTTGTACTTCTGCGTCGAGGTTGCTGTGTAACCTACGCCGTACGCATACGCCGTAGCTTACATCGTCATGAGCTTTTATACTTCTGCATCGATTGCGCTGCAATGCAATCAAGCCGACCAATAACAGATCTTCTGGCTCCGTGATGGGTAATTACATATTTGGAGAGGTGCACATAAGCTACGACGTAGGGTACGGCACAGGGTATGGCATAGGCAACCAGCTACAGCGTAGGCTATGCTGTAACCTCAAAGCAGAAGTATAAATCGGCCTTAATGGACTCATCATGGAACAGATGGTTTTCTTCTGAAGTAATCAAAACCACTACAATTGATGTCAGGTGGGGGGAAATTAGCATGGTATGTGATCTGGGAAGTGATTGGTTATACCTGAACAAGTTTATAATGGTTACTCTAAGGGGCTTATCCAAACCAGGTATTTAAAGTACAATATGTCGTTTTCCAAAACAATAACAAAATACGTACTTTGCATTAAAAAAGCAAACATCACTATACCTATATTATATATATTTCTTAGTTGTGTACTTAAATTATCCTAAATGTTTCCACCAACTTTCAAACCCAGAGAAATTTGTAATATAATTTGAAGACACTGGACGTTTCATTGGCGTCATATAACCTTTGCCTGCTCTAGTTGCTCTAAGGTCCAGGAAACCGCCAAACATAACGTGAATAAAGTTATATTTAACTAAACTATTTTTAACATTACTTTGTCAGTGAATATTTTTTCTGACGGAGACGCTAGATTGGAAAGTTGTTATTGACAACGATAACAAAACCCATGATCCCACGCTACTTCCCGACGTCATCCAAGTACATCTTTTGCTATTGTTTTGATTGAGAGACCCCTAGCGGCCAAATACTTCATATTGTATGTTTAATTAATTGCATTTGAATAATTGTTCAGAATGTTTGTCGAGGGTTATAATGTGTAGATACAGCAGGCAAAAGTTTGATTTATTTTAATTTCCAGGGTGTAATGTGGCAAGGTAAGGATTTTGACAGGGTGTGATGATTTTCTATAGGCACTGTAGCTTTTTGAAAATCCATACGTACAGCTATTTGTTTTCAGAATTCTAAAACTAAAATGGAACGAAAGCAGTGACCAAAATTTTTATGTAACCAGTGCTCTTCCTCTGGTCTTTGTTACCACAAATTCTACTGGTCTGGCAGAAAAAGACACTTTCACATTTCATTATTATGAATTTAGAATCTCGCCATTATTGATGTGGGCTTTAAAATGTAGGCCAATGACACAATAAATGACCAAGGTTTTTAGCCAACTGGGCTTGATCAAATGCTAGAGAAAGTAAAAGTTCCATAAATTCTCTCTATGGGCTCAATACCTCTTTGTGGCATCCAAATACTGATACTTTAAGCCAAGTTTATTAGGTATATCACTCCTTTCATGAAAATGGAACACTCCCACAGACAGTGCGATTTGTGGTTGTTGCTTGTAACACAAATCAGACTGACCGGCAGTGAGTCATTTGAAATCCCAAACTTATTTTCAGTATGTTATGTCCACCGTCCCATGCCAAGTGGGCCACTTTCTTTACCTCAGAAACTGCCGCTGTCCTGGGCTTCTTATATAAAATAATGTCTTAGGGTTTATGGAGACTGTTGTGAGAAAAAATAAAATAAACACCCAGTCAGATACAGTCCTGCACGAGAAATCTCTAAATGAGATGTAAATCAGAATGACCTTTAGTCGCTAGTAGTGATGATAGTTTCCTAAGGGCCACAGCACGAGGAAACAAACCTGTTCACATGGAGGGATTTTTCTGCTGGCGCTTCAGCTGGGTCACGGCTAGAAGGGATACAGCTCATGTCATAGTGACATCATACTCTTAAACTAGACTTTTCGCCCACAAGTGTAGGAAGCCTTTTATACTTTTTGTCCAATAGCTAGATATGTTATCGGTATAAATAGTGACATGCAAAGGTTAATGCCCTCTGGTCCTGGATGCATAGATGTCTAGAACAAAGTTGTAGGCTACTCTACTGTAGCCAGGGCAAATATCAGGGTAACTGCTAAAGCAGTAGTTTCCACAGAAAGTGCAAGGTAAGCCTACAATGTTAACATCTATTTCATTAGGAGAAAACCATTATTTGTATCAAAACAAAATGATACTGAACACTATCTGAAGTCCCTATCACTGGTTCCAATTCTCATTTCTAAAAAACTCTCAAGGGAGTTTCGTGCAACTTTGACATGAGCTGTATCCCTTCTAGCAATGACCCTTCACCTGCCAAAGAAGAGTAGAAGAGTAAGTGACCAGGAGGGGGTGGCCAATGACATTTCCTCAATGGATCCTTTACTTCCTTCAATCATGCAGGACTGCGATGGAAAGCCGATGGCAGCCGATGACCCTTTCTGTTGAATACGTGTTGCAGTTTACAATTGGAGCAGACGCAAACCAGAGACTGATGAAGGAAGTGAGTACAGACTCAACAAAGGTTGTTGTGACTTCTACAGTTGCTGTTGTTTTGTCTTGTCGTCTGAAGTTGTAAGGATTGGTGCATCACAGTAATGTGAATGACTCAGCTGGGAGTGGTTAGGGACATTCCCTTCACGTCAAAAAGCAGACCATTTTTGTCTGTTACATTTCAGGCCGGTTTGATGGCACAACCGTACCAGAGCACATGGACTCACCAGAGCACATGGACTCACCAGAGCACATGGACTCACCAGAGCACATGGACTCACCAGAGCACATGGACTCACCAGAGCACATGGACTCACCAGAGCACATGGACTCACCAGAGCACCGACTCACAAGAGCACATGGACTCACCAGAGCACATGGACTCACCAGAGCACATGGACTCACCAGAGCACATGGACTCACCAGAGCACATGGACTCACCAGAGCACATGGTTGTCAGTTGAGGCAGACCAGAAAAGCATTCAACGCACCACTGCTAAGGAATAAAGATTAGAATTTAAGTAAACATTTGGCCAGGAGTATTTTTCTGGTAGTAGTTCTGGGATGACGACGTTGAATGCAGGACTCAAGCCCACAGATTGTCTGGCATAGGTCTTTATGATGTTGAGGACATAGTGAAGGACCGTGTTGATATCGTCCTACACAGAGATGTTGGCTCTTAAGGCAAACAACACTGGATCACAGGAGGAGGGTCATTTTAAGATGGGAATCAAAGGACAAGACCCTGGATCATATACACGATGAACAAGGGGCTCACCAAGACTCTACATTTGGAGTGTAAAAGCATAGTCAGGCCTGTTAAATCCTGGTTTTAGTTAAAATAATATGTGCCCTGAAGATTTCAACATGGATGAACCCTAAACTAGATTGATGTACAGTAGCTACTTAAGTAAACTGGCTAGTAGGTGTATATCTGCGTCATTGTAAACAAAACAGCCAAACGGAGAACAAATACAATTGGTGTGCTGGCTGCTGTTTGTCGTGAGCCACTTACCCAGAGATCATGCTCCGCGTAGTCGAAGAGGAGCCACACCTTTCGGTCACTGTGAGACAGGAACACTTTCTGCAGGGCGATCACGTTGGGGTGTTTCAATTCCCTCAACAACTGCAACCAAAAAAAAAAGTTTTACGTGAATCTCCAATGGCAACACAGCTCTTTCAATACATATCATTAACACATTCTAGATTACTGAACTCAAGTTTATTTCCTATGGAATATCAGGTTAGGCACAAACTGTGTGAATATTACATTGCATGAAGAAAAAAAACATTCGGGAGGGGGTAATCCTTTATTCGGGAGGTACATACTAATGTTTATCTTATTTTTAGGTGTTCTTCCGGGTCTTACAAAAATATCAAACTAATCAGTTTTTGATTGCGTGCATTTCTCACCACTTTAATTTGAAACATATTTGAAAAAATGAAGGCAATCAGCAGCAGGACAAACAGAAGTTAAACTAAATTAAAATTTGCAAAGTAAAATTGTTTCCTCACAACTCGTGAGGGGCTTCTACACCGCTCTCTTCAAATTAGGCGGGAAATTGTTGTTGTGACCTCGCTATCCCGCTCTAATCCCCGAACCGGCAGGCAGATGAGCCACCAGGCCCTGCAGCGAGCACAGCCCAGAGCTGTGTGCCCGTGAATCCATTACATAACAGAGATGCTCCCACGTGCTGAATGGCCGCATTTCTACAGTGAAACATTGTGTCCTGCACTTATGGACACAAAACAGATGTTCCGGCACCATCGTGGCGAGCAACACAGGCGCTGCACTGCTGTGGTAGAACACAGCACTCCCATTAGGCTTTAGTGTCCAGACATCAAGGTATTATAGTCCTCCATGCTACGAACTACAATCTAACTACAATAACATGGACATTAGCTATAGTCCTATACACTCACATTATTCTAGCCATTCAGTGTTTCCTCTGGGATTGTTTCTTGCTGTCGGAGGAATTCTTTCAGTGGGGGTGTATTACTTACATTTCAAAAATTAAATGTACATAATTAATAACTACAAATGTGCATTTGAATGCAAAACCTGAGTGCTGTAAACAAGTACACCAATTGTTTTAGGTTGGTACTGTCATCTGAACGCTGTTTACTCAACACTGTGTTCAACTCAAACAAATGCTAAAACAAAGGTCATGGTCGTTAATTGGATATGTCTTAGTAAAACCTTTTTGTATTGAAATGTATTGTGTTTGAAATAATGACATTTTGATATTGTGTGGTTACTTGACAAAACATGCAGATTTAACTTGACAGTTGCGCTAATCAGTTATTTAGGCTTTTCTCTTCACAATTTGGAACCATATCAGATAAACCATTTAAAAAACAAAATTCTAGCAGAAAGTCACTGGATTGGTTCCTATGTAAACCAAAAACAAACAGCTTCTTAAAACCGTTTTAATCTCATGAGTCCTATAGGATCCTATTCTGATAGAAAAAACTCATGATGCAAGTACCTGGTTTGCTAGTTCGTGTAGTACCCTATCGTAATAAACCTAATTTCCTTTTTAACTTTCTCTCATTTGTTGTTGTCATCTACACAAGATACCGTACAAGCCACAGCTGTAGTTAACTAGCTAAGAGTTTAGCTATCAGATGAAAATTTACATCACTTTGGCTTGAGTTGCTGCCCTTCTATCCATGACCGGATTTATTTGTATCAGGACATCGTGCTCTGTGTTTCTCGTGCATGAGGGCGATAGCACAACGAGCTGAATAACCTTAAGAACAGCGTTGTAAACAACAGATTATCTAATTGACAAGCAAATTCAATTCATGTGTCAAAATGTCTTGGCGTGGGGGGAATGGTTTTACAATGATGCAGTGCCACGGTAAAATGAATGCAGCGGAAAGGCTGTTCCTACATGCCACAAACACTGTATTACTAAAATAAGATGGACATTACAATCAGAAAAAAATATATATAATAGACCTCCATGCTACAAACACTGTATTACTACAATAAGATGGACATTATGGTCTCAAACTGTAAAAACATAATAGTCCTACATGCTACGAACCCTTATCACTACAACACATCAAATCAATTGTCCATTATTCAGACTACGATTTCAAACCTTGTGTTTGTCTGTGTGTCTATGTGTGTGTGTGTGTGTGTGTGCACACGTGATGTGTTTAGAATCTCTGATACTTTCAGCCATACAAAAGATAGATAAAAGGTTTTGAAGAGCCCCATCTGGGACACTTCTAGCTACTGTAGCTGTGGACTGATCTTACATTTTAACTCTGTTTCTCACCTACAGGATGGGGGACTTAAGATTATGGCAGGAATATTTATTTGTCTTGGGAAAAAAGACTATCTATGTTTACTCGACAGAACAGAGTTAGAGACAACAGATTGATAGTTTGCTAAATTAGCAGTGGGTCAAAATCAATTGCACAGCTTCCGCACCTTTAACAAATGTATTTCTCCTAACAACAGTGTCAGAGTAAACTGCCTTGCTCAAGACCACAAGTGCCTTTCTCTAACCAGTACACTATCTGTTGCAGTGTAGGCATCGTGCATCACAGACACCTAAACCAAATGAGAGGGGTTGTTTAGGATTGTTTGACCAGGTTTATCCCAGGTCTATGGTTTGAAATTGTGCTAATAAACCCTGAGCATACAGCTGTTCTTACAGACTGTGATATTAGACAGACTGGCTGGAATGACAGAGCTACAAGAACTCAAAGATTATTTGAAATGGGGGCTCCACGTGGCATAGTAGACTAAGTTGACCACGGCTCCTCCAGATTTGCCTGGAGGTCCCTCACGATGCAGCGCAAACTGTCCAAGCGCTGCCTGGTTTGAGGGATAGGAAATTGGTTTATCTACCTTGCCATGTCGCAATCCAGCAACTCCTTGTGTCCAGATCGGGTGCCTTCAATTGCAGAAGTGTAGTTGGTGAGTGTAATCATCCTGCGCATGATCTGACTAAAGGCTTGCGTGTTGGAGAGCAGTGCAATAAGAATCATCCTGCTCGTCAGACATGTGGTCGGATGAACCATGAGCGCCCTTCACAATCCTACATCTGTCCAGGGAGTTGCGGAGCTGCCAACAAGGCAGGATCAGGGGGAATTAAACAACAGGGTAGAATAATGGGGGGGGATAAAGATTGTTTTAAATGGTGAATGTAGACTCAGGAATATCTATGCATCTCAAAAGGGTAGAGCAGACTCAAGACAGTTGTGATTCGACTTCTGGAACCACCTGTATGTAAAATGTATCCGTGAATGAGTGTACATCACTGTAGAGAACAAAGTCTCTGTGAAATCACACCTTATTATTGTTACATCATACAGTGCTGGTTTTCAGCTTAGCATTTCAGTGTATAATACTCTATCCACATTGACACAGAATCAATAAGCTTATTGCATTGAGTGCATCACAGGGGATTGAGCCTTTGTAGAGTCACTCCACTGTGGAGTGATTTAGAGAGGCCAGAACAGGTATAAAGGCAGCGTAGTGCGCCTGTCCCCCAGGACAGCCTGTCTGTCAGTGCCCATGTTCCTTTACAGGGGGCATCACCTCCGCCAAACCTCACAGCAGTAATTAGATGCCCGTGAACAACTCTCACTCACTCTCCCTGTGAAATTTGAAGCGAGATGGCCGCAAACAACAACAACAACAACGACAACAACAACGACTCCCATTGAGGAGGGTCAGCAACGTCGGTGTTGTTGCCATCTGTATTCACATTGGATGCACTGTTTGTGGCCTTCTGCTCCACATAACACACCGCGTGTCAATAAAGGTCTGCGGCAACTACAGCCCAAAGGTCACCATTTGTCAATCGGCTCGATCCATCAAACATAGCTTAACAATGTTATCTAACCAACATTTGGTTACTTGCTCTGTTGTATACATTATTATATATGAAAATAACTTTCCCATGTGTCAGTCAAAATCAGGAAGATTTTATAAGCTGAGAAATATAAATTTGAATTGATAATTTCCGGTACGCATATAACAGGCCTTGTCTATGGACTGGTCTGGAAAAAATATGTCATGTTATTCAACAGCTTCACAGGGAACTGGATGTTGCAAAAGTGCCCATTGCATCTGAATCTATGAAGACTAGACTTTCAAGCCAAACCTCTCACTCGTAAAAATAATATTTTTAACCCCCCACAAATTTATTTAGTCAAATTGATTCGATTACAATTTAGTCTGTTTAGACAATGCATGTCTTCTCAGTCATTAACACATGACACTATGTTGTTATGTACACAGGTTTTAAATCGCTGTGGGTTGTCTTACATTCTTAAGAGTCAAAACAAGTCACAAATGTGGCACTGGATGAAGCCTGTGTATGGGAATGTGAGAGGAACCACAAGAAAACAGTCTCTCAGGCCAGGACAAGGGTGTGTTGAAAATGGCACCCCTGTGGGACTTTAGTCAAGATAAGAGCACCGCGTTAGGGATATATGTCATGTGGGATGCAGCTCAGGAAAGAATAACGAGCTAGACTCATGCGGCTACAGCCCACTGGCTCGATAAATCCAGAGCAGGCGGGCTGTTAGCGGGCAGCCACCATAGGTCTAAGAGAAACACTAAGGCTCTGTGTGTGGGGATAGGCATGCCAAGCTTTTCCCTGAGACTGAACAAAGTGAAGGCAAGGCAGGCATTCTGCTTTCCTGCTTTGACACCGCCCGCCATTTGTTCTTGTTATTTTGTGCAGCCTATAACCTGCTGACTCTGCTAGAAGCTGTCGTTGAGTGAGCGTAGACTATGTGGTTCTGAGGAAAATAAGTGTAGCTAAAGAAGCATGCTCTTAAAAAGAATACATGCAGCTCTTCTTATTAATGTTATAATATCATTTCCTAGAAAAACCCATCTCATTGTTTATATTTGGACTTGAATCCCCATTGCTTGTATATCATCATTAAGCTAGTTTCGCCCTCTTTTTGTATCCTATGAAACAACTACTGTATAGTAGTGAAGATACATCTACCCTACTGAAGGTACATCGACCCTAAATATAGTGCTGAAGGTACATATACCCTAAATATAGTACTGAAGGTACGTCTACCCTACCCTACTATAGTACTGAAGGTACATCTACCCTACTGAATGAACATCTACCCTAAATATAGTACTGAAGGTACATTTACCCTACTATAGTACTGAAGCTGCATCTACCCTACTGAAGATATATCTCCCCTAACTATAGTACTGAAGATACATCTAACTATACTATTGAAGATATTCCCTGGCATTACACACTGCAGACTATTTTTTCACCCATGGCAACCAAGTGAGGAAGCCTGTCAACCCACTCTCCCTCAGCAAACACAACCAAAATATGGCGATGTTTGCACAGTGATCAGATCTCTGGGAGAAAATAGCAGACATCGGCTGGCTGACAGCGAGCTGCCCAAGAACAAGTTCAACAGAGAAGGAACTGCACGAGCACTGTCATAGAACATTCTGGAAAAGTCGTCTCTGTTTTAAAACATACGTTTTCCCTGTCCCCTGGCAAACATGATTTCCAAATACTGTTAAGCACCGTGTGGTGTTTAGACAATGTGTATCCCTTCACATGGACTAATCTTATTCCATTTTACAACACAAGTCGCTTGGGGTCATTTTTAATTCGACACACACAAAATCAATTCCCTTGGGCCCTCCCACTTGTTTTCAAAGAATAAAAATTTGAAAACCATTTGTTCAAATTTTTGTCTGAAGGTCATTTACCCTTGTCCCGTTTATTGCACTTAAACAAAAGATGCAACCAAAAGGCAAACAGGAATTGCTTCAGAGAAAACACTGCATTTTCAAACAACATTACAACCTTTGAGGAGGTAGAATCAATCTAAACTGACCCAACCACAAGCACACATCTGTTTAATTAGAAATCCATCCTGAAAACAGATTTGGTTAAATGATTGCCAGAATTTCACAATATCAGGCATTTGGTGTTTCATTGCCAATTCTCAGCTCAGATTTTCTGCATAATTCTCAAAACAAAAAAACAGCTGTACAACCAGTGAGAGTTCCTGATAAATCTTAGTTCAAACCATATTGGTTTTGCTCCAGTTAGATGTAGATCTGAGTTTAATATGACTAATTTATATATGTGTAATACATTTCTACAAATGTATCCAAATAAGTTGAGATGCTTCAACTCACTGAAACTACATGCACATGGACATGAAATAACCCACTGACTGACCTCAGCAAATCATTCCTTCTTTAGGAAAATCAATGGCTGGATGTGTATTTTGCTATTTATACGTGCAAATATCTACACGTGCAGTCCTAAATCAGTAAGCTATGTAATTCCAAGTTTAAAAGAGAGTACTTTTGATGACATGGGGCACATATCAGCACATAGCAAACAATGTTCAGAGAACCATTTGTGCGCAACAATAGCCGCTTTCCGACCAAGTAGTTACAGGAACGTAGTTATAGGAACAGTCCACTTCTAAACAGTTCTACTAACTACTCTCCCCAAAAACAGGTTTTGCTATTTGCATTCGCACTGGTCAAGTGGCCATAGGAACTGGTAGGAGGGATAAGGGAGTGACGCAAGCACCGCAATAGGCTTTTATAGCGTTGTCACT
>JACXGM010024320.1:0-15781 GCA_016801145.1 Umbra pygmaea
CGCGCGCGCGCGTGTGTGTGTGTGTGGGAAGTGGGTTAAATTAGAAGTCTAAATGACATCCTTTAGTTCAGCATGCATAAAGCTTATAAACAGAATAGTACAGTCAATACCTAGATATTATCAGACTGCTAAATCAAACCTGATTCCAGTAATCCAAAATTAAGGAAAACCAAACTGCAGATTTTCTTTGATCCTTTGACCTATATTTTAAGCGCATGTGCTTTGTATCATTATATCGAGTTACAATGTCTGTAAGAGGAAAAGCTTGAGGGTACAATGCTTTTAACCCAATTTACCACTAAGCATAACATCAACTGTTGTTGATGAGCATCAACTTGGTAGTCGAAATTAAAGAATTTAAAACTAACTGATGAAAAGGACAAGAGGATCGCCAACCTTGAGTGGCGGGTGGCAGACCTGGAACAGTACACCCGCATGAATGACATTGTTCTCAGCGGATTTCAGACCAGGCCTCAGTCTATTGCTAGGGCAGTAGCACAAATGGATGTGGGGGAGCTAACCAATTCTGACATGGACTCAGTGGAGAAACAGGTGACTGCTTTATTGCACAGCAAAAATATAAACATATCCAATACAAGCATTGAAGCATGTCATCCCTTACCCAGGAAAAATAAAAGCGACAAACCGATGACAATAAACCGATTCACAAATAGAAAACACAAGATAGACATGCTTGGGCAAGGAAACAAACTCAAGAGGATGGATGTATAAATAAATGAGCAAATAAGAATGCAGAGATATAAAAAACCGGCTAACTTGTCAGCAAATTGCAAGGTGTTCATAGAATTAAACAGGTTTCCAAAAGAGCCAAAGGTGCTTGTGGTAAGGTACTCAGAGGATCTGGAAAAATATCATTGACTTTTGACTATCAACATCAAGGCATCGAGTATACAGTATGCATCACTGATTGTGACTATCTTGATCTTAAATGGCTGAGGTTTCTACCGAAGAGCTCGATTGCTTAAACTCAACAACAGCTTGTAGTGTGAATATAAATGATATTTGCGATGGTCAGAGTTTTTAATCATTCAAATTCACTGATTACAATACACCCACCTAAAGGATTATTAGGAACACCATACTAATACTGTGTTTGACCCTCTTTCGCCTTCAGAACTGCTTATATAGGATAGCATCTTGCAGTTGATGGAGATTTGTGGGATGCACATCCAAGGCACAAAGCTCCCGTTCCACCACATCCCAAAGATGCTCTATTGGGTTGAGATCTGGTGACTGTGGGGGCCATTTTAGTACAGTGAACTCATTGTCATGTTCAAGAAACCAATTTGAAATGATTTGAGCTTTGTGACATGGTGCATTATCCTGCTGGATGTAGCCATCAGAGGATGGGTACATGGTGGCAATTAAGGGATGGACATGGTCAGAAACAACGCTCAGGTAGGCTGTGGCATTTAAACAATGCCCAATTGGCACTAAGGGGCCTAAAGTGTGCCAAGAAAACATCCCCCACACCATTACACCACCAGCCTGCACAGTGGTTGATGGATCCATGTTCTCATTCTGTTTACGCCAAATACTGACTATACCATCTGAATGTCTCAACAAAAAATCGAGACTCATCAGACCGGGCAAAATTTTTCCTGTCTTCAACTGTCCAATTTTGGTGAGCTCTTGCAAATTGTAGCCTCTTCTTCCTATTTGTAGTGGAGATGATTGGTACCCGATGGGGTCTTCTGCTGTTGTAGCCCATCCGTCTCCAGGTTGTGCGTGTTGTGGCTTCACAAATGCTTTGCTGCATACCTTGGTTGTAACGAGTGGTTATTTCAGTCAAAGTTGCTCTTCTATCAGCTTGAAGCAGTCGGCCATTTCTCCTCTGACCTCTAGCATCAACAAGGCATTTTCGCCCACAGGACTGCCGCATACTGGATGTTTTTCCCTTTTCACACCATTCTTTGTAAACCCTAGAAATGGTTGTGCGTGTAAATCCCAGTAACTGAGCAGATTGTGAAATACTCAGACTGGCCCGTCTGGCACCAACAACCATGCCACGCTCAAAATTGCTTAAATCACCTTTCTTTCCCATTCTGACATTCAGCTTGGAGTTCAGGAGATTGTCTTTACCAGGACCACACCCCATTGAAGCAACTGCCATGTGATTGGTTGAGTAGATAATTGCATTAATGAGAAAATGAGCGGGTGTTCCTAATACTTAGGTGAATGCATATATGACTTGAATGTGATATAAAAAATATTTTACTTAAGAATGTAAATGATAATTGTTGCTATTATTCCAAAGACCATTTGAGTCACCTAAAAGAATAATTTCAGGTGATAGCGATATCTGAGACTCGGTTCACTGATGAGAAGGGTGCGGATTATGAGTTGAACGACTACGAATTTATCTACGTTAATAGGGTAAACAAAAAATAAGAGGGTGTGGCTTTGTACCTGGATAACTACCTGGATACTCACTAAACTGATCCGAGTCACTTGAGTCACTTAAGTCAGTGTTGCCAAAAAAGGAAACTCAGTCCTAGCCCATTCTCTCTAACAACTAACGTAGTAGGAGGTTTTGTGGATTCACACGGTGCAGACTAACAATTCCAGAGTGTAGTAACAAGCATTTATTTTAAAAAGGCACACAGGAAAAACGAAACAACATTTAACCATGCATAGGCAATCTCATAATAATAACAGATGAAAAAAGCAAAATGTGCAAATGACTAGAACAATAATACAACAAAAATATAACAATAAAATATATTAAATACAAAAACATAAAATGGAACAAACATGCAAAATGTGCAAATAATAAATGCTAAGAAAAAACTACATAGCTATTTACATTATAGTAGTGCTTTTGTTGTGGATTTGCTTTACCCTGACTCGAGGAGAGACTTCACTCGCTCGTCTGCTACAGATCCACTCATGACAACGTAGCCAGCTGATTCATGTGATTGACTGACTCACGCAAGAACTCATGAGTCCTCGAAAACTCATGAGTCCTCAACAACTCATGAGTGATCTACAACTCATGAGTCCTGATGACTCAGGTTCTCGAGTGTGTCCAATGGTCTGCGATTTTGCAATATTTTCGACTCTGAGTCTGCGGATCGGGAAGTTCCTATAACCTGTCTCGGACTGTCGCTCTGCTCACTCAGTCGCTTAAGTTGACTTGTTGATTTGTGTTTGTCTATGAAAGTTATAAGGTTATAAAGCTTTTGGCAGCTAAGATGGCTAGGACTAGTAGTAGCTAATGTTACAATAGTTTTGTGTGTGGCGCTTTTATCATTTTTTATCGAATTGTATTAGAACTCAACTGACCCGAGTTAATGATACTAGAGGCTCGCGAGTAGTTTTAAAGACTCGGGTGAAAGATCCGAGGGAGTCACAACTCAAACAGGTTTACTGTACATTAGTTGATGGAATCAAAGGTATTTGTTCGAACGGAGGACATGATACACCCACCTACACAAAGTCCCGTGATTGGTTGATCCGATGCACATTTTGCAGGAAATGTGCATAAAGTTGGGAAATCTGAACTTTTCATTCACCCCTGACGCCACCTACGCATCAGCCAGCAATCACCCACCTTGGTGCAGATCCACTTGTCTGACACACTGGTTTTTGCTACATCTACAAGAAAAGACCCATGGCGAGCCTTCTCCTTCGCCCGTCTCCTCTGTGCTTTATTTCTATTGGATAGTCGAGTTCAACAAATGCATTTGCATAAAGCTGGGCATCGGCCAGCTTTTTTGACGCGTCAAATGCAGCGCCGCCTTCCCGGAAATGCTTTGAAGTGGACAAGTGGATCTGCACCTACTGAGAGTAGATAAGAGTGTCTGTTGATTGTATAACTATCGGCCTATTTTAAGTTTTCCACAACCACTTTTTGCACACCTGAACCTATTTTTGATTCGTATTGAGATTATGGTTATGCTTTTGGATGAGGTGAATCACACATTTAAAACAGTGTGTTTTTGAGAAGCTTGGCAATTTCATTGAAGATGGTCATTAGACTGGTTACCCTATTTCATATTTCAAGTCGGGGCTTCAGATGGCTTAGTCGTTAAGGAGTCAGACTTGTAGTTGGAAGGTTGCCAGTTCAATTCCCAACTGTGCCAAATGTCATTGAGTCCTTGAGCAAGGCAATTTACCCTAAATTACTTCAAGGGAATGTCCCTGTATTCACTGTAAGTTGCTCTGGATAAGAGCATCAGCTAAATGACTCAAATGCAAATGTAAAGTTGAATTGACTGAAGCAGAAGAATGGATGGAGTTACTTTACCTGGGCAGAGTTCCTTAAACATGAGCCTGGGAGGCTGTACTGGGGTCAATAATATCCTACATGTTCTTTCCATGCCCCCACCACCCTGTACTTTACTGCATAATTAGACCATTGGTGGCTAATTCTATATCTCAACGGGCCAATTTGTGTCTAGGATCTTGTTCCAGCCAAACAACAGTCCTACGTTTCAATTAACTTTTTGTGAAGGTTTGAGAAATTTGCCATGTGCAAAGAATTGGATAGAAGGGTCATCTTTGCTTCTTGGATGCTATGAAATATTATATATTTAATCCTCTGTTTTTATCTGTTTGTAACTACATGTCAGAAAGAAGAGTCACAGTGTGTACAAATATAAAGAGGTTATCCAAAGGTTAAAACAACCTAGTTCTTTAAGTGTTTCCAAAGAACTAGGGAGTGAGCCTGCTAATTTAAGGAACTTAAAGAACATTTAATTAGCACAAGTAGGCCAACACATGTCACCGGAAAGGTTTTGCACTACTGGTGTAGTAAGATCTTCTGCCAGATCTCGTTCTGCCAACTGTGCATGGCACTTGGATTCTTTGGGTAGCATTAGCGCCCTATCTCGCATTAGGCATGTTGCATGGTGCTTTTATGCGAGTGCTTGTATTTAAGTGTTCAAATTGCTGGTGACGTATAATTTCACATTAGTAATGTATCCAAATATGCAAATAAGGTTAAGTCAAATGTTAAACAAATGCATCATAATTTAATGGTCACACAATCATTTTGGTGGTTTGGAAAATATTTCCTCCTGAAGGATCTTCCAGCCTTATACTGCTAATTGTGTTTCCTATTCCCACTGTTGCATCTATTCAGCCAAAAAGATATTTGATCATTTACATTGCACCCACAGTGTAGAGTAAGCTTCTATGTAAAATCACAAAAAATCTGGAGTAAGCTTCTCTGATGCAGGCAGAATCAAGCCGACTTGCTGTAGATGTAGGTGCTGTAATAATGGTGTCTCTCTGTGTGTGTATGTGTGCCCTGGTTAGCAGTTTTCTAGGGTAGTTCATCTGTGACATATCACCTGCAAATGTTTTCCTGCTGAGAAGCCCACTAATAAACAAACAGACATATTACAACTTGACAACACTGAATATAAACATCCCATCTGATTAATGTCCAATGTGAATATTTCTGAGTTTAAATAAATAAACACAGGACTCTGGCAATGAATAATGATAAAGACCATATTTAATATATTCTAATACTATTCTACACTAATAACTTATTCAGCAGCTGGGGTCCTACATATCCACTTACACACACAAACCATATGCACAGTCACAAAAACCAGAGGGAACAAGCCCTCCCTCTACTCAGGTTTAAGCTGGACAGAAGAGGCTGATGGAGGCAGTTCCAGCTAGTGTATCTGTGTGCGTGTGTGTATGCACACATACAGTACTAACTAAGCCCATCCGTTTGTTACAGTGCCAGTTTACCAAGATCAGCAACCCGGGGATGCAGCAGTACTGTCATTGGCTGTCACACGGGGTCAAGCTGCTGAACAGGCTCTTTATATAATCATAGCCTTGCCTGAGCCACTCCTTGTCTCACCTCACAGGAGCACATTAACACACACACACACACACACACACACACACACACACACACACACACACACACACACACACACACACACACACACACACACACACACACACACACACACACACACACACACACACACACACACACACACACACACACACACACACTCAAAAACATAAAAACAATGGGATGCTTGAAACCAGACACCAACTTACACAGGAACTGCAACAGAAAATATATAAACATGTGTACAGAGCATAATAGGTGTGGTGTGCAGGAAGGTTTAAACAACACAAGTCCACTCTGCCCATGCCGTGATGCTATGCTAAAGTTACACTTTACACAGTTTGAGCTTCCCAGTATTAGACATTAAGTAGTTTAGCAGGACATGTATGAATTTAATAGTTATATTTCAATTCCATTATAAAGTATTAGTTACATATTAATTCCATGCAAATTTAGGATGTCTTAGTTGGCCCAACTTTAATATGCTAATTATCTGTGCAGGTGATGTCTAATAATATACTATTAGGACAGATTAGCCTAAAGTGTTTGTAGAGACTGTAAGATCCCCAGCTGCTATCCAGGTAATTGTGTTTACCTGTTTAAGAACTGGCTCGAGTACATATTCAGAGGTGTAAAAATCTAATGAAGTCTGATTCAGGATCAGCAGAGAGAAACTATGGGTTCTCTGTCTTTTCCCAGACCCCCTGCATGAGGCAGCACTAATTGGCATGCCCTGCCCGGGAATTGGGTTAGAAAAGTCAGGTTATCTATCCTGCCACGTAGCTCTCCAGCAACTCCTTGTGTGCAGATCGGGCACATTCTAACGTGGAAGTATAGTTGGTGAACGTAATCAGCCTGTGCATGATCTGACTAAAGGCTTCCATGCTGGATGAGCTGTGTGAAAAAAATATGGCAGCTGAGCGAGACGCAGTTGGATGAACCATGGGCGCGCCCCTCGCCATCGCACAGATCTGTCCAAGGAGTTGCAGAGCTGCCGACAAGGCAGGGTTAATGGGAATTGGGAAGGGAGGAAAATGGGGGTGGGGGGGATTTACAGTATACATACTGTATATGAAGGAAGAACAAACCAATATGAAGCTGTGTATGCTTTAAATATGTAAAGAAAAAAGTCTGATATCAGATTTGGTTTGGAAATTACAGTGCAGTAGTTAAAAAGTAGACAGTATGTATATTGGACTTGGATGTAAATATATTCAGCAATACACACTGTTCTGCAATCCTGAAAATATTTGACATTTTTCATATTCTTAGTACAGTAGTTCAATTATATTACTATTTTACTAATGTCAATTTGTAGGATTTAACTTATATTGAAGTATTTTGCTTACCTTTATAGCTTTTACTGTAGTGTCTTGAAATAATATTTTCATTCCCATTAATGACACTAACGTTACTAAGATGCCTTTCATATGGAGCTGTACTCGGTCTGTTCCTGCTTTGTTGGAGACTCCCTCACGTTTCTGACAGTTGATACATGTTTTAAATGAAGTGCTGTTCTATTTGTAATTGAAATACAGTAACTGTGTGACTGAGGAGAAACCAAACATTGTTTAGTTAGTAAAAGACAGAAACTCTTGGGAAAACCGTGTTTGTTGGGTTTTAAGATGGATTTATAAGTTTTGAATAATGGAAGATTGTCAAACACAGTGACGGGTTTTTAGGTATATACAAAAGAGCATGTATGTATATTAAAATACAGAGATCCAGCAATTATTTTGTCTGATTTTGTAAACATTATTATAGTATGGTAAATTATGTTAACCAGTAGGGTCACCCAATTTACTACAATATCCTGGTAACTGCTAAGTTGCACCTCAAAAGCAAAGCAAAACAGCTTAGCAGCTTCAATTGTGGAAGTATTAACAAAAGACCCCTGGAATCCAAAAAAGTAGATCAACGTATTCTTTTTACTTTTATTCATACACAGGAGCCCAATTGAGACCAGGGTCTTATTTCATATTGTGCACTGATATCTAATTATTTACCAATCGATATGAACACTTCAATAAAACACATTAAGAATTTAAGAAAATATAGGATCTCTGTGAACTCATTCCTTATCACAGATAAGTGTCTTGTGTACCAAGTTCTCAACGTAATGTAAAACTAACCTTAGCAGTAGCTTAATCATTTAACCAAAGCAATATAAGTGAGTTCATACATTTTTATACGGCATCTATTTATGCAAATCATACTCACTTACATTGTAAGTGCCACACTCTACCAACTGAGCTACAGGTTTCATGAGAACAATCCTACTATGTTCTAATTATTTTTATACATAAAGAGGTGCTGTGTAGAAGTTTGCAAAGTGGAAAAATAACTATTTATTATTCCATTGACCAGCTTAAAAAAGCTAGACAAACTGTATTTCCTGATGTCTGAAATTCCTGATGCAATTTAATTGGGAAAATTATTCTGTACAATTATTCTTTTGCCCAAGCGTCTATGAAAATGTCTTACTATCGACAACCCACATTTCCATAATTACATTAATGACCAAATGCATAGATCTAGAAAATCTATTAATACGTACACTTGCATAGTATTATCCTTGGAATTTGCTCGGTGTAAGACTGTCTGCTGTAGCTGTTGGTACTGTGGTAGACCCTGCATCCAAAGGTAGCTCATTTGAACCCGTATTGGGGCTGTTCATTATATTATTGTAGAAATGTGCCTACTCATCAAAAAACAACAGTGTAATTTACATCTAATCTCAGGCTGTTCTCATGAAGATATGTGGAAACGTAAAGCCTTGTACGTTTACGAAAGTTAAAAAAAGTCTGTTTACCTTACCTAAACCAACCCTAACCTAAACCTCAATAATGTAGCATGTTATGCCTGAACTAAAACTTCCCCAAGTAATTTGAATTGTAACCAATTGGTCTATTCCACTATGTTCAGGTAGATTGACCATTCAATATTGTAAGTACGAAAGTTTACATTTGAATGGTCGTATATGTAAGTCTGTCTACGTAATGCAGCGGAATTTCAATTACATACGGTTACCCACGTTTTGCCATGTGAACAGGTAGCTAAACCACCCTGTAAAACGTCAAAATATCTTAAGTCATAATTATGTTCATTGGCACATAAAATACCCAAATAGTACATGAACATGTGTGCTTGCAAGTATTGTATTCTCGCAAGTCACACATAGAGTTCACCATCTGCTGTATCTTAACTGGAAAGTGCCAGTAACTGACTTTTTGAGAGTTGCTGGTTTGATCCCTGATTGGGGCTCTTAGTATTATTTTGGAAATGTGCCTACGCATTCAAACTAATACTGCAGCTTTATTTCTAATCTACAACCTACAACTATGTATAATTTAACAAGACATAAATGCATTGGGATCAGGCTACAGTGTCTGTTTTATCTAAAGTTGATCTACTCATTCAAAACAACACGTTACTTCCAAACTACTGGATATAACTCAAAATGATCAAATGTGATGTCAGTATGGATCTTCCCACATACTTCACAGATAAATCCTAACACCCTTTGTTGTGATTACAATGAAAAATCATTCTCTGCGTTCGATCATAACAATTGTAGCTATGCAGAGGTAAACATTGATTCCTGGACCTTCCCTGACGTCACTGCCCCATGACCAGTAAGCACTGTTAAGTAAGTCTTTATTTTTTCCAAATTTCTCTTTGTCTTTTTAATGTTTCTCTCTATCTATCTGTCCTCAGACTGCTTGAGTTTGGCCTCTGATTATTCAATTAAGCTGTAATCTGACCTACCGGACTGTGTACAGTATGTACAGGCAAGACCAAGTCAAGACCCTTTTCCCACTTCTCTTTCTCAAAATCTATAAACTGACCCGATGCGTCCCCTACACTCTTCTGTCCCATCCTTCTGTTTTGTTCCTCCTCTCTATTGTTCTGGCCTCATTTCCCTGTTCCTCACTAGGCAAGGAGTAATAGAGGGACAGATATAGCCCTGTACTGAACAGACAACAATCGTGTGATCAATGAGAAATGTCTGCTGCATACAAAACAATACATAGTGTCCAGCCACAGATTCAGCAAAGCTTTTATAGCATCCATATAGGATCTGACGCCTGGTGTAATTACATGGCAGTAGAAAGATATAGAGGGGCAAGGGAGACCGAGAGAGGAAGACAGAAAGACAGAGAAAGAAAGACCCTCATTGCACATCAGCCTCACAGCATCCCCGGATTCCTACACCCACCTCCTCCCCCTCACAGGCACACACACACACACACACAGAGGGTATTTACCTTTTCTCCAGAAGTGTAGGCACTTGATCGAAGGACAGGGTGGGCTGGCTGATGGCAGACAGCAAGGCAGAGGAGAGCAGGAGGAACGCGTAAACAGCCATTGAAACAATGAGAGAAGACTGCTGCTGGTGAGATTTGCTTCATAATCTGCTCTCCCCGCATCACCAGCCACTGAGCTTGCTAACAGACAGCTGCAGCAGCCAGTCAAAACACAGGAAAGGAGATCAGTGTGCGTCATGCTCACACAGTCAAACAGCTCCTCCCTCCTTTCTTTCTGTCATCCTCCCTCTTTTTATTTTCCCTCCTTCTCTGTCTCATGCACGCACACTAAAGCTGCAGGCAACCTCATTCTTTTACACCCCTAATATCATTATTGTACCAATTCCAGTGTAATGATGTATGTGACAATTTCTCATATTTATAAACACAAACGCAAATCAGACAGGCACACTGCACTCAGCCACACAATGCATGCATGCTAATGTGCACGCACGCACAAACACACACTCACACACAGAAACAATCACCTGGGAATGTCAAGGTCAGAATGAGAAATTGGACATGTTAATATTATTTTATAGGAATGTAAAAAAAAACATGAATGCGTGACCTAGATCCCCAGTTAATATACTGCCACTGTAGCCGAATTATTGTAATTCACTTGAGCTGCTGTGTTGTTGTAAGCATATGAAGCCCAGGGCAAAGGAAATTGTTCACTGATGCTGAATATCTCTATAATAGAAATGACTAAACAACCACAAGACTAAATGTAGATCTTACAACCCAGATGGCCTAATGAGTCTACAGTATGTCTAGGTCGTTCATGTTTTTTTACTTATTATATTTTCAGTCCAAGAGCAGATTAATGATTTGTCTGACATGTATGTTCTTTTTATTTTTGGTTTATTATTTGTATTGTATGGGTTTTGAGCATTGAATATCTAAGAAATACCTGAAGGTTACACTTAATGTTACTGGTAGGTGCATATTTGAACCCACCTAGACGTGAAATATGAATACCCGTAACATTCTGAGAAAAACAAAATAAAATAATTAAGATAAGGGATGTAAAAGTTCAAGGTCTTTGTAGATTGACACTGCCATTTAAAAAAATAAATGCATTAATTTTGTTTACTTACTCTTAACCTTCCTAAATCTAGTTTGACCCTCTGAGATTAAATTGAGAAATCTCTTTAACAAACAGAGCAGTCCTTGGCAGAATGTCCAGGCAAGTTTTATCTAAACACGCCAAGCAATACAAGGCAAGACAGTGTGTTTGTGTGTGCTTGGACAGGTTAGTCACTCACTAAGTCTCCTTCCGGATAGCACACATGCATCTTGCCAACATCGGGCCAATATATACATGATACAACCACCAGAGTTTGTCATCAATAAAATATAGATGCAACATCGGCACTTGATCGAATTTGTGCTTCAGCCAATGTTTGAATGATGCATGTCAAAGCTTCTTGCTTCCCGGACATTCTACTGACGATGTTTGAAAGACCTACTTCAGGCTTTTTAAGATCCATGGCTCAGTGGCTCAGATGGCTCAGTGCTTAGGGAGCCAGAATTGTAGTTGGAAGGTTCCCGACTGTGGCAAATGTCATTGTGTCCTTGGGCAAGGCACTTAACCCTAAGTTGCTCCAGGGGGATGTCCCTGTATTAACGTTAAGTCAGTGCATCTGCTAAATTATTCAAATCGAATGTAAAATGTAAATCTACAACAGACATTTAATAGATATTTATTTGAGGTTGGATAATTCTGAATAAATGTTACATACCTCATCACTTAATCTATCTTACTAAATAAATAAAGGTGCACTATATAACTTCCCATTCATTTGTCCTGTCGGCCCAAATTTTACATTGATTTTTATAGTTATTTGTAATATAATATTACAAATAATTTTTTACAAATATGTTTTTATTGAACACAGGAATAATACAGGGACAACATAAGTAAATTTCCAAAAATACACATTATTATTTTGTCCATAATATGCATTTGTTGCTAGTTAGATATTGTGAAATGTCAATTTAGCTTTTCTACTATTGTCTGTATTTTCCATTTTTTAAGTTTGTTTTTGTCAGGCTGTCACATCCAGCCCAGGTTTGGGCTGGAATGGAGACATGAACTGAGAGATTGGACTCTTCATATGTATAGGTATTTCTGTTTATATAGTGGCTAGTTTGTGTTTATATAATGCCAGTGAGGTTTTATGCTCTATTTTGTATCCATTTAGCCAGCAGCATAGAGCCCTGTATTCCACTGCTGGTTTGCTTCTAAAGCTAAGCAGAGTTGGGCCTGGTTAGTCCCTGGATGGGAGACCAGTGCTGCTGGAAGTGGTGTTGGAGGACCAGTAGGGGGCACTCTTCCCTCTGGTCTAAAGATCTTTCCTAATGCCCCAGGGCAGTGGGGGGGACATCTGCCCTGCGTAGGGTGCTGTCTTTCAGATGGGATGTTAAACAGGTGTCCTGACTCTCTGTGGTCATAATCCCATGGCACTTATTGTAAGAGTAGGGGTGTTAACCCCGGTGTCATGGCCAAATTCCCAACCAGGCTTCTTCACTTTAATCATGGCCACCTAATAATCCCCCTCCTTCCTAATTGGCATATTCAACTACTCACCTCTCCACCTGATAGCTGATGTGTGGTGAGCGTTCTGGCGCAAAATCGCTGCTGTCCATAACCCAAGTGGGTGCAACTTATTGGTGGTGGATGAGGTGGGCTTTCCCCTTCACTGTGTAAAAGCGCTTTGGGTTTCTTGGAAGAAAAGTGCTATATAAGTTGAATGCATTATTATTATTATTATTATTGTATATGGAGATCTGTATTATTCTTATATGTATATGGAGTGTGGCGCTATCCCTTGTTCACCTGGTGCTCTAGGCAGGTATCATATTTAGTAAGTGGATTATTATGTTTATTACACACAGCCGATATTCCTTACTCTCTCTATTTAAGCCCACGTGAACAAGGGTTGGTGCGGTTCATTAATATGGAGTTATATGTTGGATTTATCTTCCTTTGTTGCCATAAGTACTGAATATTTGTACAGACATTGTTAACATATCTACAATCGTGTCCACCCCACGTTATGGGTCGTAGTAGTATACGTGGTACAGTTGAGTCAGGCGCACAATATCGATATTAGACACGTCCACACTGCGTAAAGAGTTTTTTGTATATATTATAGCAGGGGCCATCTGGCTATAGGACTGGCCATCTGGCATACTGCCAACTTATGAACCCAACGAACCAGCCGATAAGGCCTACATCTGCGGCCCATTGTTTTTTCAATTGACACTGGGCTGCTGGCCCAAAACATTTTAGTCAAAAATATCATATATAGGCTAGGTTTTTTTTCTGACTGACAAAGCCCATTTAACACGTAGCTCAGCGGCCCATTGGTTCAGGCATGGTTCTAGCAGGGGCCAAACACGTTTGCCTGGCAACACTAGCCACTTTTCCAACCACAGGGATTTTTGCAGTTCCTAGAACATAACGTTCCTATAACCCTTTTTTTCTTGTGTTCCGATAGAAGAACTTTTGGGATTATTTAGTTCCTTGCAATGCAGTTCCTATAACTCTTTTAGGTCCTACTCTAGATGTAACGTTTCCCTGTTCCTCTTCCCCTTCCTGGATTGCTCGAAATAAAGCTTCCCTGGTCTTGCCTGCTCAGAACTACAATTCCCATAACCCGGACTCAATCACCCTAATTCAGTACACCTGCTCTCACCCAGTCCATATATAAAGCACACACCATTGCCTCTTCGATTTTCTCCTTTCTGAGCATTCCATCACTATGTTGTTATTCCGGTTTGACCTTTGCATTGTTTATTGATTATTCTACCTTGGATTTAACTCTGTACCTTTGCCTACAGTCTGATATTTTTATTCTGGCCTGACCCCTGCATTGTTTATTGATTATTCTGCCTTGGACTTACCTCTGTACCTTCGCCTACAATATGATATTATTATTCTGGCCTGACCCCTGCATTGTTTGATTATTCTGCCTTGGATTTACCTCTGTACCTTCACCTGAACGGTATTAAAGAAACATTGTTCTTTTTACCTATGGAGTATTCATTACACTAGAGCAGGGTCTTTCCATTTTCCCTTTTCTTAGGTCTACGTTGATTGGTCCAATTAAAAAATTACGCCTGTCACTTTGTTTGTATGTTGCGTAATACATATTATGCTGGAGCCTTCGTTTTTTGTTTCTCTATTAAGTAGCTACTCAATTTCTATGACTCCAGCCTAGTTTTTAAATGCCGCGGTTCGAACTCCGTTACTAGGACATATCAACACAACATCATTTTCTTTATTGTATTGGATGTCGTTTTCAGCCTCGTAATCTGAACAAACAAACAGCAAGCCGCTGAAGGAACCCAGCACTAATTGAGCTGAAAACAACCAGATCATCCGCATACATAAGATGATTTACACACTTGTCTCCAATCATATACTCAGTGTTACAAAAACATTAAACTGTGAAATGTTGTTGTATGTGGCGCTACTCTAAAGTCTAGTGACGACGCTATAAAAGACCATTGCAGTGCTTGTGTCACTCCCTTATCCCTCCTACCAGTTCCTATGGCCACTTGTTTTAATTCATTTCAATAATCATTGTGAAGTCATTACAAAGCTAGTGAATTGTAACCAAATGCAATTGTATTGTGTGTAAAGAAACAAGAGTATATGATTGCAAAACAACATTTAACATGTTATTAATTACAATGTTTCATTGAAAACAGTAACAAATACATTGTCCACAGAAATTGATTGAATATATTGTCAGTGTCTCACATGAAAACACGATTACATTTGAAAAACATTCACTAGAGTCTGTTTTATCTAACAATATACAATTTTTAGCAACACAAGAACATAGACCCTGTATCTATGCAATGAATAAACAATGATTATTGTAGTGTTGCCAGGCAAACGTGTTTGCCCCCCTGCTAGAACTGTGCCTGTATTAGTTGTTTTCTTAAATGACACTGAACTGGCCCAATCATATACTTAAACAGCATTGTCTTTGGGATTTCTGCCTGCAGGGTTGCCAGATTTGGCGGTTTCCCACCCAATTGGGTGGTTTTGCAATCTGTTATGTGGGCAAAAAAGGGTTTGGGCGGGTGGATAAAAATTGGTCTGGTTTAGGATCAGTTCGGCATTTTTCTTTTAGATTGATTGAGCAGGCAGTCTCAATCAATCACTCACACACAGGGGCGGAGCTACTTGGTGGCCAGGGGGGGCCACGGCCACCACTGGTCAAGGCTCGGCCCCCCTGCCGGCCCCCCAGAGCGGGCACCAGCCGAGCGCTGATGAGGGGGCATCTGAAATACTAAGGGGGGGCGATCACATTAACGCACATAATGCACATGTCCCCATCCCTTTTTTAAGGGTCAATATTATCCCCACCACTTTTTAAAACATATTTGAGACCAGTGCTCGAATTACACAGTGTCCCGTCGTCCCGGGGACGATACAAATATGTCTGGGACGGTTCATAACCGACTTTGGGACGTTTACGGGACAATGACCAGTAAAATATAACATGCATACAAGACTGGTTACTAACGTACATGTTTAATCACAAGGCTTATGAAGCTGTTCATAATTCTGCCTAGAAGTTAATAAACTATTAATAATAATTAT
>JACXGM010024321.1:0-15781 GCA_016801145.1 Umbra pygmaea
GTATATACGGACTTGAACATTATATTAGTTTAATTACATTATTGTTATTTGTTATTTGCACAGTTACCATTTGCACTGTCATACTAGTGTTAACTTATTACATTGTATCTGCCTGCTACTCTGTACACTGCATTCAACTGCATTCAACTGCACATTCAACTGCACTTTTCTATCTTTCCCCCTTATCGTACCCTTTGTGGTATTCTTGTGTATTTGTATTCATGTGTAACTCTGTCTGTACTTGCACCTTTGCTTTATCTTGGCCAGGTCGCCGTTTTAAATGAGAATTTGTTCTCAACGTGCCCACCTGGTTAAATAAAGGTTAAATAAAAAATAAATAAATAGTGTAAGGAATCAACATATATACAACATGTTCCAAATTATCATGCAAATTTGAATTAAGTGTCATAAACATTAAATATTTAGTTTTTCAATCAAACTCATGGATAGAATTGTGTCTTTTTGCATCACTGAAATCAATCTCAGACACCTGTGATAATTAGTTTGCCAGGTGAGCCTATTTAAAGGAAAACTACTTAAGAAGAGTGTGGTTTCAAGCAATGTGGGAAAGAAAAAGAATCTCTCTGCTGCGGAAAAGCATGAAATAGTGCAATGCCTTGGACAAGGTATGAAAACATTAGATTTTTCCCGAAAACTTAGGCATGATCATCATACTGTGAAGAGATTTGTGGCTGATTCAGAGCACAGACGGGTTCATGCAGATAAAGGCATAATGAGGAAGGTTACTGCTAGACAAATTACAAAGCAGCAAATAGTTATTTTAAGCTGCTAGTGCCTCTGGAGTCCCGTGAACATCAAGATGTAGGATCCTCTTGGGCATGTACTTACTATTCGGCCACCCCTAACCAATGCTCACAAGCAGCAACAGTTGTAGTGGGCCCAGACACACATGATGGATGGTCCAGATGGATGGAGTAGTGGATGGTTGGTGAATGGCCACCATAAAAACGTCCCAAAAAGGCTACGACGTCAGCAAGGAAGGAGCAGAGTCATGTTTTGGGCCGGAATCATGGGTAGAGAGCTCATGGTAGGCCCCTTTGGGTGGGGAGAGCTGGTAGGCCCCTTTACGGTCCCTGAAGGTGTGAAAATTACCTTGGCAAAGTATATAGAGTTTCTGACTTACCACTTCTTTCCATAGTACAAAAAGAAGAACCGTGCCTTCTGTAGCAAAATCATGCCTGACAATGCACGATTGTTGCAAAGAATACCTGTGTCATCGGCTGCTATGGGCATAAAAGGAGAGAAACTCATGGTGTGGCCCCCATCCTCAGCTGACCCTATTGAAAACCTTTGGAGCATCCTCAAGCAAAAGATCTATGAGGGTTAGAGGTGTTTTGCATCAAAACAGCAGCTCTGGGATGCTATTCTGAAATCCTGCAAAAGTAATTCAAGCAGAAACTCTCCATAAACTCACAAGTTCAATGGATGCAAGAATTGTGAATGTGATATCAAAGAAGGGGAACATTATTAGTTCTATACAACCTTTAAAATGTTTTTAAACTCTTTTCTGCATAACATATAATATACACAGATCAGCCACAACATTATGACCAATGCCTCATATTGTGTACTATTTTTGCCGCCAAATCGGCAGCCCCATTTGCAACAAACTGTGATGCACTGTGTGTTCTGACACTTTTCTATCAGAACCAGCATTCACTTTTTGGATCGTACCACGTGCATCAATAACCCTGTTGCCAGTTCAACCTTTTTCCTTCCTTGGACCACTTCTTCTCTTTGTCCTCAAAGTTGAGGTGTTAGCAGCAGAACAAATGGGCAAGCGTAAGGATTTGATCGACTTTGTCAAAGGCCATATTGTGATGGCTAGACAACTGGGTCAGAGCATCTCCAAAATTGAAGCTGTTGTGCGGTGTTCCCAGTCTGCAGTGGTCAGTACCTATCAAAAAGTGGTCCAAGGAAGGAAAAGCAGGGAACCGCCTGAAAATGTAATACTGGTTCTGATAGGTGTCAGAACACACAATGCATCACAGTTTGTTATGTATGGGGCTGTTCTTTTGGCGGCAAAAAGGGGACCTACACAATATTAGGAATGTGGTCATAATGTTATGGCTGATCATTGTATATTGGATTCTAGAAATTCTACTTTAGATGCTCGTAAAGATCACACAATGCTTACAACATAAGATGTAAAGATAACTAACATCAGATTTAAAAAAATAGAATAAAACCAGACTTCAGTGAGTTTACTTCTATCTTTGGTTGTACATTTTGAGGAACATATTGGGCCCTATCTTACACCCAGCGCAATTTACTTTTTACACAAACACATCTATCATTCCTATCTTGCACCGCACGTATATGGGGACTTTTCCTTCCACAGACGTGCGTTGGTAAATTAGGGAATGAACTTGCATTAGTTGGGCGGTTAAGCGAAAAGAAGAGGCGTGCTGTGTTCCGGCGCAAACGTTCCCTGGTGCTATCTTGCAGTTCCCGTAAAACAATTCCGTCACTGACCAGGAAAAACCTGGTTAAAAGTCAGTGGCATGTTATTCATATGCTATTTTAAGGGCGCATGCTTAACAATAATGTAGCATGTGCACAACGTACATAGACTTTGCTCCTCTCATCTACACAATTGTAGCAGTTCTTTATTATTGCAATACATAAATATAAGGAAAAATATTACCACACGAGGAAAATCATTTTGGTGTCCGAAGATGTGAAAAAATAGGTATACATCTAGTGTACACTTTTACACAAATTATTTTAAATGAATTATTTGCACAGATATATTTCAACCTCAAGGGAACCCATTCAATCAACATACCGTAATTCCTCAAATAAAAACCGGTAGTCAATTAAACACTGGCCCTCTGATAGTGGCCGGGGGCGTGGTCAACACAGACAAATAAAGGCCAGTCCTAAATAAAGGCCGGGGGAATATTAAACGTGGACAATCTCCCATAGGTGCCTTTCATATAATGTGCATTCCAGTTAAGCGTAATGTACATTCCTATCACTTTAATAGATTCAACAATATATTCATGCTATTTTCAGATTATGGTACTTCTGCTCCTGCGAGCTGCCGCTTCGTAGGTTTTTGTTCCAAACCTAATTTAGCACAAGTTACGCTACTCACTACCAAGTTGAAACGCTAACTTAGCGTATTTGCAACTCGGGTTGGACGGAACATTTACGGAATGCCAGCTCGCAGGAGCAGGAAATAGTATCGCTAAGTATAATTGTCCTACTGGTATTTCAGTCAAAGCGGCTGTAGGTTTTACTCAGCTTGGTGTTGTTTGTATTAACATACAGGTAGATGGCAGTAACTACATTGGAAATAACATGGCTTCCATTCCGTGCAAGCGATTGAATCTTCAACAACTTTTTTCAACTACATATTGGATTTGGAACGGTTACAAGAAGTGTTGAGATTGCGATAACAACGTAATGCAACAATAACAGGCAAACTGGAACAAGGATTTAAACAAAAATATAGCCAATTTATACTTATCAAACAGAGGGAATCAGAAATAAAAGCTGGTTGCCTTCTGCAGTAGAGGTAAATAAAGGCCCCGGTCTTTATTTGAGGAATTATGGTACAAGTCATTTGCAATGCTAATAGTAAAATCACCCATGTCTTTGTGAATTACTCTGGCTCAAGCCTTGACACATTTATGGCAACTTTGCCATGTGGAATCCCCCTTTGGATGGGTGTCTGTGAAGGGGACAACGGCTATCCGTTAAAGACATGGTTAATGATGACACAATTTATGATGCCAGCAAATGTGTGAAATGCTGTTTAATCGAAAACACACAAACACGCAGTGTAGCCTAATTGAACGAACATTCGGCACACTGAAAATGCGCGTCAGGTGTTTGGATAGGACAGGAGGTACACTACTCAAGTCGCAGCATTCTTTGTGGCTTGTTATGTTTTACGCAACATTTCCATGAATCATGGATGTGTTGATGACATAAATGAGGAAATATTAGAGGACTTAAGGAGACGTGATGTTGAAATGCATGTGCCGTTGCCACAACCCAAATGCCCAGAAATTCAGAACGGGAGAGGAGAGCTTATTTGACAGAAGAGTGAGGTAAGCAAAGTAATCTCGGTCTAATGTTAGACTACATTGCAAAAATATTACCATGCATTCATAACCTTGTGATTCAGTGAGAGTGAGTCCCAAACATTGGAAAGTATATATTGTGATATTTTCTTTATTTACATTATGTAAAAAGAAAAATCAATAGCAATCCGCCGTTATAGTAGCAATCCGCCATGGAACAATCGCTCCTGCTCTTAAAGGGAATGTGAGATGATGCTCCGATTGGTTTATTGCACGTTACGCCCAAACCACACCTATGACTGATGAAGCTACTTTAGACCTACCCATTTTAGATTTGCGTCGGTTGCAAGAGTCATTTATCCCGCCGGTAAAATAGCAACAGCGCCCGGGACCCTCTGACAATGTCACTTAGGTTTCGCTTTTGATACTTGCGTTTCAGATCGTTAAAACAGGGCTCATTAAGTTATGTATATTCTCAATGTGAAGTAAAATTAAATAAATAAAAAATAATAATTAAAATGAATCTACTCTGTTGATAAATTGGTGCAAGTTTTGTACATCGACTTTTTTACACTGCCAAAGGTATTTGCTGCATCAGGAGCGTTCCGTTGAATTGTACATTCTAATTGTAGATTCTACTGTATTTTGTGTTGGAAAAGTAATATAGCGGTTTATGTTGCACCGCAGTTATATTCTGAGAGAAAAGGCGTCATTCTGTTATTCTGACTATTAAATTAATGCCAGAGATTCCCTGCTTGTGACTCCGTCTATTTGTTTCCTGACATCACCGCACAGATTTTCACTGATATTCATTCTGGGATGGCCATTCCAGAACATTGTACCATACTTGTTCCTCTGCATAAATGCCAGAGTGGATGTTGAGCAGTGTTTGGGGTCGTTGTCTCCAGCCCCGGCATATTCACGTTTAACTTTGTTTGTGGCATGTGTGCAGAGAAGGCTTCATCTGCATCGCTCTCCCATACAGCTTCTCCTTGTGCAAAGTGTGTTGAATTGTTGAACGATGCACAGTGACACCATCAGCAGCAAGATGATGTTGTTGGTCTTTGAAGGTGGTCTGTGGGAAGTTTTTGACCATTCTCACCATCTTTGGCCTGCCACTTAACAAGAACTGTGCCTGTGGTCTTCCATTTCCTCAATATATTCCTCACAGTGGACACTGACAGCTTAAATCTCTGCAATAGCTTTTTGTAGCCTTCCCCTAAACCATAATGTTGAACAGTCTTTGTTTTCAGGTCATTTGAGAGTTGTTTTGAGGCCCCCATGTTGCTACTCTTCAGAGGAGAGTCAAAGAGAACAACAACTTCCAATTGGCCACCTTAATCAGTGCTAGTTAGTTACAGGTATTCAAATCAACAAAATGACAAGGGTCCCCAAATGTATACACCTGTCTAATTTTGTTTTGATGCATATTGCACATTTTCTGTTCATCCAATGAACCTCATTTCACTACCGAAATATTACTGTGTCCTTCAGTTATTTGATAGATCAAAATGATTATAAATATAAATATTTATAAATGAATATCATGGATATTGTCAGGGGTGCCTAAACGTTTGCATATGTAAAATACCTTACATTTAAATGGGACATTCTGTACACCTCTGTCTTTTAGCAAGAGAGTTAACCCTAATTGCTCCAACCCAATAAGGGCAAATTATTAAATAACGGACAATTGAAGGAACAAAACTATTACCTTAAAGGTAATTGTATCATGTCAAACCAGAAGTCTGGAATACATGGTCTGAATTGTCCATATACCATTGGAGTGCATGGTACATGTTTTTGAGTCAATTTCAGTTTCCCCCTGATTATTCATTTTACAGTGTGACTGTGTGTGTACATTTCCATTGAACCATCTCACTGCCCTAGTGAGATGTCAAGGGTTCAATTCTCACTTCTGCCTTTCCAACTGTCATTCCTTCTTTGTCTTCTTCAACTTAGAATAATATTAATAACAGCGAAACTCAGATTTTTGAGTATGTCTATTGTATTTCAAAATACTTTCTGTGTCTCATAAAACTTACATGTCTTAGGTTGGTTACGTTACTTGACAATCATGGTGTAGGCATTCTCATTTTGCAGTATGGTCTGCTAAGATGCAAATGACACAGCCAGTGATAAGCAAATCATGACCTTTGCTTACGGATGGTCCGGTGTTTAGTAGTCAAACTGTGAGTTTGTAAAAAACTTTGCTTTCAGTTAAGACATAGATACCTCATTGCCAGAGTGCATATGGTCAAGGCAGCGATGTCCAATGCCCTGTCTCATCCCTTACAGGAACTGACATGGTTCTTCCTAACTTGCCCAAAAATGGCCACAAGAAGTGAAGCGCAACCAAGAGACACTAACGTACTGTATGTCTACGTATGCCTCTTGTGCCCTCTATTTCACACCACCGTGACATCATACAGCAAAGCTCAACTGAACCTTTTTTTTATTTAATAACATTGTCCCCCCAAAAGCAGTTGAATCTCTTTCTCCTCCTACTTCAGTCTCACATTATATTAACAGTATCCGTTCTTAAATTTCCTGAGTTACATTATTGAGTAACAGACAGTATCCGAAATGCACTGCTCATTACTCACTTCCCTTTGGCTGTCATGACAACCATTTTGGACTGTAGAAAATAGCAACAGCTTGTGTGTAAAGGACATGGTGGCGTGATGTATGAGAGATAAGATCTCTGTCAGCAACCAAAACCCTTCCCCAAAAATATATTTTTATAAATTGTTATTTTACATTATAACATGCTATATGCTTTCTGTGCAAATGACAAAACAGGTAAGTGTATCCATTATTTATAAAAGTAACAAGTAAATATGTTATCCCTGTAAAGATTGATTAAATTTACAGCCACAATCTGTATGTATCAATTATCATGCAATGCTAAATTGAACATCCTGTTGTGGTGACCCTGAGCATTTTTCTTTATACATTTCAGCAGTGCTTTTGGTGCCGGTAGAAGTTGTAGAGCCATGCTGATGCTAAAAGCAAAACAGTTCTTTCGTGATGAGATTACTTCCCTAACAAGGGGACACATTCAGGGTGATTTGCCATGCATCAGAGAATCTACTGACTCCAATCCACAGATGACTGTTCAGGGTCAAACTCAAAGTTATTCTTAGATCCATTCAAATTGCCTTTTTAAGTCACAACTTTGAAGAAAAGAACCATCTGTGGAGTGGGGTCAAGGGTGACAGGGCTAATATTTTCCACCTTCATGACACCATCGCTGCACTGGATCTAGCCAATTAGCTGAGAAAGACGACATGTGACTGCAAGAGACTTGGAGGGAGGGAGGGAGGGAGTCAGGCAGGTTGTGGTGTCTTAGCCTCCCTTCCCATTGACAACACAACATTAATCAGCATCATAGGAAACGTTTATTTGTTATTTTTTTACCCATTTTCTCCCTTACTAAATGGTCATGTCCAACACCCCGACCCAGCCCTGTCAGTCCTGCCCTGTATTCATCCCAATAATTCATCCATGCTATTACTAAACAAATGACAATAATAATATAATGTTTTTTTTCTGTTTTGTTCAATATTTATGCAACCATACACATTGTAACTCATGTCTGTAACCATGTGTATGTAACTGAGTGCATAGGACTTTTAGTTATTGAAAAGTGTTCTCCAGGCAGATCTGCCTTGGAGGCAGAAGTCATTTGATTGGTAGATTCAAAACTGAGGGCGGACCTCACATGACATTGGAAATGTGCACATGAGCATAGTTTTCTCCGTTTTGAATCATATCTAACCGTACACCTAAACTTATCCCTAACCTTAACCACACTGGAGTGTGAAAATGTAATCCTGTGCTATAAAATGTAATCCTGTGCATAGATGCGTAGATGCGCCGTGCCATGTCAAAAGAATTTCTCTGCATAGGATGATGTATGTTATTCGATGCATATGATAAATCAACAACTTTGACTTGACTTTGACTTTGATTACATTTTCACACTCCAGTGTGGTTAAGGTTAGGGATAAGTTTAGGTGTACGGTTAGATATGATTAAAAACTGAGAAAACTATGCTCATGTGAACATTTCCAATGTCATGTGAGGTCCGCCCTCAGTTTTGAATCTACCAATCAAATGACTTCTGCCTCCAAGGCAGATCTGCCTGGAGAACACTTTTCGATAACTAAAAGTCTTATGAGCGTAACTGAATTCCTCCATTTAAACATTCTGTTCCTTGCATTACAATTTACTCCCTACAATTTGACTTCACAATTGTACCAGTAATACTCCACTAGAACCATGCATGTGCCATTTTAGTCTGAATCATTGACACTACTCAGATGGATACAACACTCATCTGTAACACGCAGTGCTTCCTACTCTATATTTGTGTATTTTTGGTAGTCATTTCCTGTGGTCGGAACTCTTTATGATCATATTTATCCTCTTTATTTTCCAGTCGGTTGACCCATAAATGCTTCAATGTCACCACTATTCCAGCACCCAAACATGCCAAGTTGACAGAGTTAAATTACTGCCAGCCAGGAGCACAGACTTTAGTAATGACAATGTTAACAATATTTGGCTAAAACAAACCAATTTGATTATGTCAGTGCTGGTCAAAATGTGGACAGAACACATTCTGAGTTATTCAAATATAACCAGTTATATGAATATATGAATAACCCACACAGTGACTATCCAATTGTTCTTCTATCTAGGCTATAACTGATTGATTATAAATTAATTATGAAAATATATATACAAGTTTAAAAAAGGTTTTCAAAACATGGGCCCCACTCGGTAAATGAGTAACTTACTGTAGCAGTTAGGCTAGGCAATGACAACCACACATACCTGGAATAATCAAACATGAATGTTTTGTTCACTGCAGAATACCCTACACTTTAAAAATAAAGAATCCAAAAAGGATTATTTATTGATCACCATTGGTGAACCCTTTTCAGTTGAGGATTCTAGATGGATTCCAAAAGGGTTCTATGAAACAAAAAAAAGGTTATTTTAGGAACAATAAAATGGTTCTCCTATGAGGACCAATGAAAACATTTTTTTTAAAAGGTACACTCCAGACCCCTAAACACCTCAAAATCATTGTGCCGGTCATGTTTACAATATGACAGACACTAAGGGTGAATCCCATTTCTCTGTCTTAGCCCTTACCCCTTCCCCTTAGTTTTGCGCTTTCATGTGAGAGTAAGGGCTATCACAATTCTCATTTTGATCTAGGGGTAGGGCTAAGGGGAAGGGGTAGATACCCCTTAAAACCAAGCATTTTCGAGAGCTTACTTGAAACCAAGGGGTACCCAGAATGCACTGCGCAACTGGCAACACTGGCAGCCAGGTCATCAAGAGAGTCCATTAAATGTAATTTCTGCTGAAATAATTTACTTAAAAATGAGAACAGACTTGTTTTGTGTTCTACACAGTCCTGTACATATATATTTGCAACCATGTCCTTAATTAAAACGTTTTTAAAAATCGCTAGTTTGCTATGCTGATTTGCACAACAGTCCCGCATTTCTCTGCGAATAGCCTTGAATGGACACCATGCATGTCTACAGTTTTAACTAAACTCCCTTAGCAGTGGATTTTGTTTGATATCTTGAAAGTTTGTAATTAAAACTTGTCGCCTCTGGTAAAGTAGCAGCCAGCTAGCGATGATGTATGATAACGTAACTGTAACCAAGTGGTGTCTCATTTCATAGGGGTATGTTTTCATCCCTATCCCTTACCACTTGATTTCAAGGGACAAGGGCTAGGGGTAAGACGAAGGGGTAGGGGAAGGAGATGGGTTAAGACAGAGAAATGGGATTCACCCTAAGCACTTTTCTCAATGCATTTCGTAATTCCAAACTCAACCACCATAACTATCCAGAGATGTGGATATGTGGAGCCCAGGGTGAACTTGCACTAGTAGTGTGTGTGGAAACTGCACAGCAATGTCAACAGAGACAGAAAGTGTTTGCTCTAAAAAGTGGGACAGGGCTACATTTTTGCTTTCAACAATATCCAGCCAAGAAGATGATTATGTTTGTTAGATCATACAAATTTCAAATGAACCGATGTGTATGGATCCTGATTTACCAGCCGGACCCATAGGGAGGTATAAAGCTAGTTAGCATGATGTAGCGTATATTGTTTGTGTATAAACTTGGATGAATGCAATGTAAAATTAAAATGATGGTAGTCTGAATATTGCTCAGTCTATGAATTGGAGCTAGCTAGTTCATAGCTTTTGATCGAATATGTTCATGAAATATATAACTTGCGCTTCTCACAATATCGTAATACATTGTATATTATATATCTGAACATGTAATATGAAATGTTAAGATAATGAAATATATGAATATGCAAAATTTCTCATCAACACATCATGGAATAAACCTTTAAGATATTATTTTCATGAGAATCGCCTTGTTATTGTGAGTTTATAACAATTGTTGGCAATGGAACAAACCAAAAATAACCACCAGTTTAGGCCATATTGCATTACATTAACTACTGTGAAAAAACAAATATTATCTTATACAAACAAGAGTCAAAATATGTAAATTGTACAATATATATTAGCATCATTTTAATAAAATGCATTGTAAGCCAAGAAACAACTGTGTATGGTCAGTCATCTTCATTTAATAAGGACCTTTATTCACAGTATCATACAACTGCCATTGTGTCACAATCATGGAATGTTTACTACATACACCAAGGTTTTGACTTTAGTCATTGACAAGCAACATACAGCACCTTTTTCAGTTTCAGTATAATTATCCACTTTGTACTCCAGGTTTACATTTACAAAGGTGCGGGACGTCTCCTCCTATCAGCATGCCTCTTCTGGGTCTAGGATGCATGTTGCAGGTGTCGATGAGCAGTATCACATACCTTTTTGCTGCCGGAAAACCACTGTTCTACAGTGTCAACAGGAGCCGGTTCAGTGTCCCAGGGAAACAATAGAGGTTGATAACCCAGTACACATTGAAATGGCGTTGTGCCAAGAGACAAATGGATTAGTGAATTTTGCACGTATTCCACCCAGGGTAGAAATCTGCTGAACATTGCTGTCTGAAGAAGGTGCCAATTACCTGATTGAGGCTTTCTGTCTGACCAGTAGATTGAGGATGATAACCTGATATTAAGCTGATAGAGACTCCCAGTCAATCACAGAAAGCTTTCCAAACAGGTAAGGTGAATTGTCTGATACTATATCCTCTGGCAGCCCATATTGCCTAAACACATGAAGGAACACACACACTGCCATTTCCATGGCATTATGTAGTTGTTTAAGAGGTATAAGGCGACACATCTTAGAAAATCGATCGATGATGACCAGAATCGTGGTGAAACCAGAAGCAACAGGTGTGTTGGTCACAAAATCCATGGCAATGCAGAACCAGGGTCTGTAACTGGGCACAGGTCGGCAGGACAGGATGCAGTCTGAGACATCATCGCAGAGAGATGAACACCAGTATTTCTGAGCCAGGAGTTGTTGCGTGTGTTTAATTCCAAGGTGACCAGTGCCAGGAGAGGTATGACACCCCTGCAGGAGTTGCAAACAAATAATAGGGGGAACAAACACTTTCCCTTGAAGTGTTTCTGGTGGAGCTGGGTCTGAAAGTAGAGCATTCTGAATTAGCATATCAATATCCCATTTTATGGGTCTTACCAGACAGGTGGCAGGAAGGATGGGTTTGGGAACTGCGTATTTGGTGGAGGGCTCAAATTGGCGGGAAAGGGAGTCTGCTTTGATGTTCTTGCTTCCTGGAATGTAGGACGCAGTAAACTGGAACCGGGTAAAGAACAGAGATCATCTTGCCTGATGTACATTTTGGCGATCTTAAGGTATTCAAGGTTTCGATGATCAGTGAGTACTTGAAACGAATGTTGGGCCCCCTCCAACAAATGACACCATTCTTCCAGTGCCAATTTGATGGCTAATAACTCCTGCTTACCAACATCGTAATTGCGTTCTGCAGGATTCAGTTTCTAAGAAAAGAATGCACATGGATACAGTTTTCCATTAGGTCCAGAGCGTTGTGATAAAGCTGCACCTACCTTGATTTCAGATGCCTCCACCTCCACGGTAAAAGGCAGGGCCGGGTTGGGTTGTTCCGGGTTGGGTTAATGCCCGGTAATCAATGCATGGATGAAGGCCTCCTTCTTTTTTCAGAGGCCTTCTTGCTCAGGCCGACTGAATACTTGTTTCAATGATTCGTCCACATAGTTGTTCAGAGCCTCATTTTCAGGTAATGACAATGGGTAGATACGCCCTTAAGGGTACATGGCATGAAGAATCATGTCAATTGCACAATCCCAATGTCGGTGAGGAGGGAGAGTGGAGGCACGTTCATTTGAAAACATTGATTTGAACGGATCATAGACAAATGGAATGTATGTGGCTGGTTTCGCATGGCATTCCTCCACAGAAGTCGCTCTATTGGGTGTAGGAATACAAGTCTTGTGACAGGCCTCTCCCCAGGCCAGGAATTCTCCCTTGGACCAGGAAATAACAGGGTCATGCCGACTGAGCCATGGGTAACCCAGAATGAGGTTTGTCTTTCGAGAAGGCTAGGATCATTAACTGATCCTAGTATGGATTCTGTATGAAGGATTCCCTTTCAGTTTGATCGCCTTCACATGCCAATTCGGCCTGATGCTCCTCAGACAGACCTCTTCGGTAGATGGTCATTAGGGTGGTCTCACTCTATCCACTTCCAGCTGCCAGAGTGCGGCACTCCAAGGCATAATCTGAGGCTGAGTGTTTTCCCTGGTGTATATCACATAACTGGTCCCCGATGTAGCACCCTGTGGCTGGGTGGTCAAACACTTCTCGGAACAGGTTCAGAAAAACAGATTCAGAATTTAGTTAAGAAGTACCTTCCAAAGCTGTACCGGTTAGCAGAGAAATAATAAAATCCACCTTGTGCCTATCGGTATGATATTAGGATTATTTATATAAAGGGAACACTGTAGAAAAAAACATTGCATTTGCCTGGGGTACCATCAAACTTGGAAGGCATGGATATATGTGGAGATGGTGACGGAGGTACCGTTTTTCCTTGGTTTTGAAAGAAGAAGGTGGTTTGGCAAAGCAGATGGCAGAGCTTCTATCCTTTCGTCTTGTTGACTAACTGTAAGCTTTAGACACTTTTGGCCACTTTGGCAGCTCTGACGTGGCAGGACAATCACATCAAGCAAGGAAGACTAGCAGACGTACTTAAATTCCGATTGGTGTAGTACTGTCGTTTGCCGCTGAACCGCATCATAGCTCAATACCATAAAGTTAAGCAAACTTCAAGTTTTCTGCTTGACATTCTGGTCGCTCAACACGCCCAAAACGCGACGCCGACTGATTTGCCGGTCCTTGCAGCTGAGAGAAGCCGGCTTCCATTGAAAATGAATGACTTCCGGTAACTTTGAAGCTCAAGTCTGTGGCGGTGTGTACGTACAGTAAGTCTTGCATGTACTTCCGCAGGGTCCATCTCTTAAAAATGAAGGCGAGGTATTCTGTAATGATAGACTCCAGGCAGGTTCCATAAAAACAAATCTGTTTTATTGTAGAATAGTATGCACTGTGCAGTGGCGGAACTACAGGGGGGCAAGGGGGGGCAGGTGCCCCCTCACTCTAGAGCCTTGCCCCCCCAGCTGACCCACTAACTTTGGTGATCCAAAAACTGTACTAGTTAAAACAAACCACCACTATTTCCACAAGTTTCTTAAGACATTGAACTAAACAATACATTTACCAAAAGTTACCAATTTAATTTTAAATGTATACTTAGCCCCCTGCCCCTCAAATACTTAGCTACGTAACGTCCTTGATTCAAACGTGCGAGCGACGTTTGCTCAGTCTGGCTCACTAGTGATTGCAGTTTTAATTCTTTTCAGCAGTGATGTAAAATAACTAAATATTAATACTTTGTTACTGTACTTAAATATTTTTTTGTGTATTTGTACTTTACTTGAGTATGTACCTGTCTGCCAACTTTATACTTTTACTTCAATACATTTTATTACAACAATTGATACTTTTACTTCTTTACATTTTCCAAAACACCGTTGTTTCTCGCTACAAATTTAAGAAAATTACTTGTATTAGAGGAAATGCGCAAACAAATGATTTACTAATATCTCCGTTAAGTTGTTATCCAATTGCTTTAGCCATGCATTTAATATTGAGCAAATCAATGTGAAACCCCACCCACCAAGAACAGTAGTGTCGTCCCAAGTATACGGAATATAAGTTTTTTATAAACTCGTTCTGTCAGTGGTCACGATTGTTTACACCTTTTCCCCTAATTTACTTATATGTTATTTGTTTTCCATAGACTGTAAGTATCCAAGCAATTCAGTGGAGGTATACACAATATCAATTAGTTACAACATTGTAGCCTATTCTCATTTTAAGCGCAGCTGTGTGAACAGCGGGAACGATATATGAATATTCCATAGACTGAAAATGGGCAGCGCGCATTGGAACTGGTTCGTGTGAGCTGTGGTTTCAATGCTAGAAAGAATCAACCAGCCTGTGCCAATCAGAGTGACATGTCGAGAGAAAGATTTCTGCCTGACTGAACCCAGTATGTTGTCCATCCCTTCAGCAGGGAGTTGATATGTCAGCGACCGGAATCAGCCATGAAGGTAATATCTACTTGCTAACTTGCCAAGCAGCCTGAAGTTAATTTTAGGTTGGCCAACAGCCTGATCTCTTAGAAATCCGTGAAACTGCCACGGAGTATGACCATCAGAATCCGTGACAGTTCCACGGAATTGCCGAAAATTCTGTGAAATGAACACGGATTAAAATCTGTGGCAATTTCACGGAAAAGTCTGCGATTGGCGCACAGTGAGACCTTGCTGTTAACTCAATGTAAGCCTTTCCCAAACCCCTAACCTAACCTTAACCACTCAGAAACCTTGCTGTTAATTGGATTTAAGCCTTTCCCAAACCCCTAACCTTAAACACTCAGAAACCTTGCTGTTGATTCGATTTAAGCCTTTCCCAAACCCCTAATCTAACCTTAACCACTCAGGAACCTTGCTGTTAACTCGATGTATCTTGTATTTAGGGAGTAAAAAATTATTTAAAAAAAGCAAGTTTGCAACACGTCTGCATCACGTTGGAATAGAAAACAGAATACATGTAAAGTGTCCGCCTGGATTCGAACTCGCAATCTTTGGTATGTTAGTCACATGTTTTTACGCCCGCCCACCATCCACAACCTGCCAACCTGCAAAATCTACGCTACTTACACTCTGCTTTGTCATCATGCGATTCTGAGAAACTGCCACGGATCCTTAACTTTTAAATCCGTGGCAGTTTCACAAAATTTCCGGACATTCCGTGGAACTGCCACAGACTTTGAAGTTAAGTGTCCGTGGTAGTATCACGGAGTTCTAAGAGATCACGTTGCAGCAAGTGAAACACTGCATTTGTTTGCTTACCAGTCAGCTAAATCACAGAACTAATAATGTTGTTTATTGACGATACATTGTTTGCCTTCACATCATAATGTATTAGTGTAACCCACTGGTCATTATCTTAATTTAATTATTTTTGACTTTCAGACAATTTACAATAAGTAGTGTATGTCGCTTTAAGACAGGATAGTTACTGTATATACGTATTATGAGTTACGACAGCTATACACTTTACGACTTGCCTGCTGGGTCTCAGGTAAATTGTCACACGTGGTTGAGACCGAGTCGGTGGAGGT
>JACXGM010024322.1:0-15781 GCA_016801145.1 Umbra pygmaea
CACACACACACACACACACACACACACACACACACACACACACACACACACACACACACACGACTGGGAGGGAGTTACATAAATGGGAATTATTCCCAAAATTTGAGTGTGGCTTATGTTATTTTTTTTAGTACGTTAAACTTTCTCCACTGAGAGAAGGATGTCAGACTGTTTAGGCTAGTCATTGAGAAAACAAGGTTTCATTCACATTAATTCATTCTTCAGGGATGATAAAGTTATTTATTTTCCAAAGACAAAAGTAGTTTAAGAAAACAATATTTAAAAAAAACAACAATAGCAAAAAAAACAAGCTTGCAAATATACACAAAACAGACATGAAAATTATAGGGAGGAGAGACTATGAACCTATACAGAGCCTGTATGATCAGGCAATTATGAAACAGGCTATGAAAGTTAAATCAGACCCTCACCATCCCCTTTTCCCAGAATATAAAACCCTGCCATCCGGAAGAAGACTCCGTGTACCAAAATGCAAAGCTAATCACCTAAAATTATCATTTGTGCCCGCCTCCATTAAACTGCTGAATGCTGTGAAGTAGAGCAGTGCGCAATAAATATGTGAGCACTCCAGCACCTTATTTATGATACCGGTGCAATAGGGAAACGTGCAATAAACACACTAGCACCTTAGCATATGCACTTTATACGAATTTCAGTGCAATGGAATAATGTGCAATAACCACATTAGCACTTCAGCACTTGCATCTTAATTGTGTTGTCAACAATGTATGTCGATGTGTTTTTCGTGATTTGTGATGTCTTTTGTGATATTGTATTTTGTTCTGTTTTTCCTATGAAGCAACTTTGCACTGTGCCCAAGCAGAATTTCCCCTTGGGGACAATAAAGTAATCTATCTATCTATCTATCTATCTATCTATCTATCTATCTATCTATCTATCTATCTATCTATCTATCTATCTATCTATCTATCTATCTATCTATCTATCTATCTATCTAGCATATTCTTTAAAAAGCTAACTGCAGCCCTGTAAATGCAGCTCTTGAAAAAAACAAGAATCACAAAAAATCACAGTTAAACTTTATTTTAAAACAATAAAATGAAATGGTAAGCAAAGTCCTATTAATTCACAGAGCAAAACAATAAACATAACCCTGCCATTATTCCCAATAGGACCACTGATCAGTATTTTCAATTCCTGGTCCTAGGACCCCAAGTGGACCCCAGAAATGTTTGTTTTCATCTTAGCACTAACACGTGTCAAAGGCTTAAAAATTAACTGAATAGCATGATTAAGTGAATTAGTGCTAGAGCAATTTTTTTTAAATACATCCAGCCCCTTTGTGTCACAGGACCAGGATTTGTGCACCATAGTGCTGTACCATTCTATCATTACTTAATCTAGTTCAAAGCACCACCCGGTTGAAACCCTCTACCACTCTACTTTTATAGGGCAGAAAAGAACGTAGAGCACTCTGTACTGTACTGTAGGTTGGTATTATTAAACATGTTGTGTAGTGGTATTTACCTAGTAATACTAATAATTTAAGTGGTACATAATAAACAGACTTGACCTTCCATGTAATAACTGTAGCACACAGTTTAGAGCTTATTTGAAGGTTTCAGGAAGAAAACATTGGTAGTGATTTTAATTTTAGTGTAATGTGTACTTACCATAGGTAAGTAGTAGTTGATTGTAAAATATAACTTGTGACGTCTCCATTAGCAGTAAACATCTGTTTTGACATTTGTTGTGACAGTTCACAGAGAGCACAGGGAATGTACTTCAGTGATGAGGTTTCTCCAAAGACATGCTAATACTCACACTCAAGCACACAGTCAAACACCCACAACACAACATAATATCTAAAGTTCTTCAAAGTAAGCCACTCTGTTCTTCGTGCTCTGTAGAGTTAGCTGTAAAAAAAACAACATGCATTAGATCTCCAAAACATCAAAAAACATTAGTGCTACTGAGCTTGATATACCCTGGCTGGTTTAAAACTAGAGATGATCTGTTAGCTTCACATTTCAGCAGCGATATCCACCTAACTAGCTACAGTACATTACATAAAATAAGCTACAAATTAAAAAAAAAAGTTGGAGCCCAAAGAATGTGAGCTAGCTAATGTTAGCTTGTTTAAATATTTTTCACTGACTTTCAACAAATTGACTACACTGTAAAATAGATCAAACAATGGTAATGTTGTTTTCTAAACATAGTTGGCTACTTCATGTATTTGTATTTCCAAGACCCTATAGTGTAATTTAGCCTAACGTAATGTTGCCATCAATGTGTGCAGCATCTGTACAACAGTAACAATGGCAACAATGTGACCGGTAAATATAACCCAGGAAATTGTATTTGGATATAGGCTTATTTTGTACTACAATCAACGTTCAGAAGTCTAACCAAAACCATGAGGGTGGATAATGCTATTCGCTCTGTTGCTAACACATTCTTGAGACCATGCTGACATGTCAATCAATAGCCGAGATAGTGCCACAATTTCAATTGTACAGCATTTAAAATGAGTTACCTTCAAATAAAGCAAGTTATGGTGAGAAATGTCAGTGTGTATACCAATCATTAATGTCATCATGTGTATTTAAAATACACTACTTGTCAAACGTTTTAGAACACCATAGAATCTACATGTTTTGATATAAATTGTTACCATTATTCACCAAGGTGGCATTAAATTGATCAGAAATTATAGTACAAACATAATTAAATATGGATGAGCTAAAGGTTCATCATTAGGACACTGAATTTATTAATGGCTGATGAAAATTTGATTTGCCATTGTATGTGAATAATTTATTATAAATCAGTCATTTTCAACAGTCATGCACATTTGCAGCATTGAAAAGTGCTTGATTATATATTTTAATAAACTGAATGCCAACCTGCTGAAAATCCCTGTGTGTTCTAAAACATTTGACCAGTAGCATACTTATCAATACACAGCATATTTCCTTGAATATTTTTAATATTCAAAGGTTACACAAATGAAAGAACTTTGATTTATAACGTATTTAGTTGTCTTCCTCAAATGAAACAAGATTTGCAACAACGAGTCTGCTTTTGTTTGTTCTCAACTCAGCTATCAGCTGTGACTACCTGCTTTGGAGCCTATATAGAAATTAACAAGCTATAGGAATTAACCTGGCTATAATGTTTGCTTCAAATAGTGCAACCGTTATGCCAATTCTAAGCTCATGAGCTGACAAGCGTTAAATTCCTCATACTTGATTTGTGGTTTACCATAGTCTGCTAAAACATCAGTGATTTATACAGTGCTATGAAAGTGTGTGTCCTGTTTCATTTTCTGCATATTTTTTACACTACATGATATCAGATGTGGAAAATTAATTGATAGGCCAAACTTCTTTAGAATATTATATGAAGAATATGATTCAACAAGATCTTCAAGCAAAACCTAATATTAGATAAAAGAAACCCTGAGTGAAAAAATATCATGAAAATGCACTACATGCAGTACATAACTTATTTATTTAAAGAAAGCAATTCAATAACCTATGTCCATGTGTGGAACATTTATTCCTCTCTTAGACTCAATAAATGGTTACATCACCTTTACCAGCAAAAACTGCAACAAAAATACTTCATTAGTTATTTAGTCTCACTGAGTGTTACAGATCCTTGTCTTGGTGCATGACCCAGGGACATTTCAGCTTCATCTAAAGGACAGATGGTCTGATATTCCCCAGAAGAATTATCTGATACAAATCAGAATTTGTTGTTCCTTCAAAAATGGCATGTTGTTCAGTTCCTGATGCAGCAAAGAATACCCAAACCATGACACTGTCACTACCGTGCTTGTTCGTTGGTATGAGGAAAATATGGCTGTTATTGGGGTTTGTGTAGAGTCCCAGAGCAATAGAAATGCAGTTGTAAACCTTTACAGACTGATAGGTATATTTTCTGGGGTTGATTAGGAATTATTTGATTATGGTACTTATGTGGATTTGGAACTTGTGTGTGGTCAACTGGAATTTAATGATGAACAATACCCATTGTTATGTGTTTTTTTATTTGGTCTGATTGTTTACCAACATATTTATACACCTGACCCTAACAATCCTGTTTAGTCATTTCAATTAACGAACAAGGAAAATCACTTTTTCCACACATGAAGATTAAATGTTCGAGTACCTACCACACAAAACATACAAAGCAAGCACCCAACTTTGGTGTGTCTTTCTCTCAGACTCCCTCTACATACAAATAAACCCTACAAAAAGATTGGACCAAGTCCAATGGGAACAATATCAGATGAGGCAAAGTGGTAAACAATATTATGATACTACCATATCTACTGACAAACAAAGAATGGGATGAGTTCTTCCAGAGATTGTTTTTAGCTGACATTGTGGTGTTTGTGAGGTGACATATCCACCTAGAGTAAGTTTTTACCCCCTCCACAGTCTGGATGCGTGCGATCAGCCTTTTGACAGGACACCTTTATTGTGATGCTGCAGTTGGTTTTTCAGAAATCCTGACAATATTCTGACGGAACGCGGACACGTCTGGAATCCTAACTTAATCTAGGCACTTGTTTACCCTGGGTTCCTTTTGTGTCAAAGTTAGAAAGACGTTAGTGGCGGAGAAACAAAGACAGGGAGGCGATGTTGTCTTGCTGGAGACGTTAATTGGCATTATAGGGTTGGCCTGCCAACCACCCAGTGATCTGAGGGAGTCATGGTGACTGACACGTCTGTCACGTCTACTTCTGCTTCTGCTTTCTACTTTCAAAGTGTCTCTGAAGTTTTGGAGAGTGATGATTTACAATACAGTATATCTAAGAGAGGGAAGGTGTCTGGGTGGCCCCTTGTACACCCTCTATTGGAGGAAATGACAACGTTGAGATTTGACCACATACTGGCATCCCATTGACCAAATATTCAATTGGTTTGCAGTATGTAATCCTAAATGTATATTCTTAACGGACAAAGCAATTATGCAGTACGACTACTGTTAGCATCCATTACCTATTTATTGTCTGGCGTCCATGTGTTTGCCACTTGGCTTTATGTTCCTCAGTCAAACTTGTTTCAGATTTAGATGAGTGACCATGTGAAAATGGACATGCCAGCTACAACAGCAATGTTTTGAATGCTGTACAACAAGTTAGACTTACGTATGTGCAAAACTATAATGAAATGTAGCTGAAATAAATGAACAAAAAATGGGCATAGACTTAAGGTCTTAAAAAACTGGCCACATCACCAGCGGCTGCTGTAATACCACTTAAACATTACTGTCCAGACAGCCAGTGTCAATGAGCCTGATGGAAGATCAATTTTATGCTAGAGCGCTGTGCTAACTGGTTTTTTAATAATTTGACAGTTTGTTTGCTAGTTCTCCCTCTCTGCCCCATTCTTCCTTCTCTTCCTACTCTACCGTTCAATCTTTCACTCTCACCTTGTGTCACTCGCCTCAGTAAAACCTCTACATAGTACAACCAAATTTACTCAGGTAAAACAGAATCTCAAAGTAAAGAAAATTATAACAATTCCAGGGAAGTAAGAGGGGACCGCCAGAGTATATTACAGTAATGACGTTTTCCGTTGGGAGAATTTTTAGACATTGGCACTGAAGCTTATCAAAACACACCATATCACAAATTGCACAGTCTGTGTTTACCTGGCTATCATACTTTTTATTTAACATGAGGTCGAGATTCAAGTGAGTAGATTAGCTGGTCATTGCCTTGGTAGAGTGGCATGTGTGTCACCATCATATAGCTTCTATTTCCTCTCTTTAGGCATATTGGTTGAATGCTGAAACAGCAACACATTTTTTGTTCATTCTATACTGAATGAATAGTTACATAAACATGATCCATTCAATTAGGACACAGTCCACAGATGTGTTCTAGACTCATAATTACCATAATCCTTACTTCCCACTGACGCCATCCAAAACCCACAGTGAGTTAGTGAGTACGTGAGACTGTGTGTGCAACAGTGAATGAGCGAAGAGGTGCCTGCATGTGGAGAAACCCACCAGGACCCATCATTCATCTTCTCTGGGAATGACCCGAGAAACAAGCACTTCCAGTTCTTCTCTCTCCTAACTAGGACAATGTGGCAGTGTTTGACAATATTTTAGGTTTCTAGAGTTCTAAATGTCTATATCTAATGAGAAAGTGCCTGACGCTAATTGTGCTGGTTCACAATTAATTGTGGTTTTAATTGGCCATTTTGATGGATAATGCTAACTTAAACTGGGACTGACAGCTATAAACAGCATTTTGAAAATCTACAGTGATACATTATATGAAAGCTTACGTAAGCTATAAGTCAAGAGGGGGTGTGGTACGGTATCTCACAAGTGAGTACACCCCTCACAATTTTTTTAATATTTGATTATAACTTTTCATTTAATTTCTGAAGAAATTACACTTTGCTACAATGAAAAGTAGTGAGTGTACTTGTATAACAGTGTAAATTTGGTGTCCCCTCAAAATAACTCAACACACAGACATTAAGGTTTAAACCTCTGGGAACAAAAGTGAGTACACAAAAATGAAAATTTCCAAATTGGGCCCAATTAGCAATGTTCCCTCCCTGGTGTCATGTGACTTGTTAGTGTTACAAGATCTTAAGTGTAAATGGGGAGCATGTGTTTTAAATGTGGTAGTATTGCTCTCACACTCCCTCATACTGGACACTGGAAGTTCAACATGGCACCTCGTGGCAAAGAACTCTCTGAGGATCTGAATTTTTTTTTTTCGCTCTACATAAAGATGGCCTAGGCTATAAGAAGATTGCCAAGACCCTGAAACTGAGCTGCAGCATGGTGGCCAAGACCATAAAGCGGTTTAACAGGACAGGTTCCACTCAGAACAGGCCTCACTATGGTCGACCAAAGAAGTTGAATGTACGTGCTCAGCGTCATATCCAGAGGTTGTCTTTGGAGAATAGATTTATGAGTGCTTCCAGCATTGCTGCAGAGGTTGAAGGCATAAGGGGTCAGCCTGTCAGTGCAAAGACCATACAAGAGATCCATCCATGAGATACATTATATGGCCAATTCACCAGAGAGCTCTTCTTAGGCATGATGCATCATGGAGTGCCTGGACACAGAGCTTAGCCATGGTATATTTTAAATATATCACAAACCCCCAAGGTGACTTAATGCTTTTATGAATCGGTTTCCAACCCAATTAGAGCCGTGAAACATTATGTGATGTCATATCCGTGTTATATAATACAGTCTCATTTAATCACGGCTATCAGCCAATAAGCATTCATGTTTAAAATCAACTGGTTTGATTTTAACACCATAGAATAGCTCTGATGGTAATACCATAAAGGTAGTGAGGGGGACGATGGACTTTTTTGTTCCAGTCCTTAGCAGCAGAGAACTAGAAGGATTGGTGGCCAAAGAAGTTACAGGCTTTTTTGGCAACGAGAGAGATATACCTGCTTGAGCGCAGGTTGAGTGGGTGATGTTCTGGAGATTATTGTGCTTAGGTACAGTGGGGTTTTGCCTAGTAAGGACTTGGTTCTTACTATTTGGTTCCCCCAAATAATGTTTTAGTTCAGGCAAATTTGCGGGGGGGTGCAGGCGCAAGAGAATACTATCGAATTGTGCCATGCTGCACGTTCACTGTTTATTCCTGTGCCCAGAGTGCTATGAGGTTAATATCCCACCAGATGAAAGCAGATCACATTTAACTTTCCTATTTTCGGATATACCTAGTTAAGGCGGCAAGCCATTCTTGTCTGGGCGGCCACCTTGACTAATTAACCCTGCGGGAAACCCTGATGTGAGATGAAACCACCAGTTAGTTAGGCGCCGAGGGTGTAACGAGGGCCATCACACTAGTGCTTAGAGGTTGAGGTGGGGGTGTAATATGAGGCATAATAATACATATAATTCCATAATATTATATACTTGTATAAATACAACACCTTCATGTTCACTCCGATCAGCTCCCTTTCAATTATCAATACATTTATTTTATAACCTCCTAATACATTAGCAGTTGTCACGAAGTGCTTTAGGGCGTTTTCACACATACCTCATTCGGTCTGGTCTTTTTTACTTTTAAGTTTGGTCGGAACCAAAATTGCAGAGGAGAAAGTTGCCTCGGCCCATGGTTCGGATCAAAAGTAGAAATTTTGGTCCGATCAAAAGAGGTGGTCTGGGTACACTTTTCGGATAGTCCAAACTTTCGGACCAATTACAGGAAGCAAGCCCGTCTACTCACCAAAGGGAGATGCAACATATGTACGTGGTGATGGCACACAGTATGTACATCATGTAAAGTTCTTTAGTGCGCCAGCAAAATCACTATGTGAAACCAAAAAGAACAGGATCAAATGTATACAATGTAATTAAACGCGAATGTTGGTTCGGACCTTGGTCTGGACTTTTAGGTGTGAAAATGCCCTGAAATCTACCCAGCCTAACATAAAAAACAGCAAGCAATAAGACAGGGGCGATATGACTAAAGTATTATTGCAGGACATGCTGGTCCATGCGTTTATCAAGATTAAATTGACTACTTTAATGCCCTCCTAAACAACATATTAGGAACACTGCAGCTTAGACCTTATCCAAAAATCTCACAAACACAGCTTTCAAGTGCATCTTCATCACACTGGCTGTCTGTAAAGTGTAGGGCTGATTCAGGGATCTTAAGATATAAAGCACTACTTGGCCGTGCCCAGTCTTATCTGACAGACATGCTTGTTGCACACTCCCTAGACACGATGCTCCCATGGAGCCCATCAGCCTATTGTGTCTAGATGCAACGCTAAGAAAAATACAGTTCTCTGTTTAAGTTCTGGAACAGCTTGTACTGTGAGATAAAATGGGATGACATCATGTTCATATCACCTTTGGAGAACTAAACATGTTTTAGTGTGCCTTTAATAGGTGATAAAAAACCTACCGCTCTGGAAGAAATTAAGAGACCACTGGCACATATTTCTTATATCAATCCCATTGAAAACCTCTGGAATGTGATCAAGAGGAAGTGTAGTAAAATCAAATAACCTTTATTTTTTTTCTTGCAGTGGTGTAAATGTTTTTCAGGGTTTTACATACTCCAGGCTTTTATTTTCCTTTGATTGTATGGATAATTTTATAATGCTTCTAATTGGCCTGGATTATACATTGTTACCTTTGCCATTTTTTGTATCAGTTCTAAATAAGCATCATGAGTAATTCATTATCCTAGGGTGGCAACACATGCAGTTAGGTAGGGAAATATTTGGACACACACACTATTTTCATAATTTTGTCTCTGTACGCCACCACAACGGAATTGTAATGAAACTACCAAGATGCAATTGAAGTGCAGACTTTCAGCTTTAATTCAAAGTGTTTGTCACACTTAAACGTGACGCAATGTGTAGAGACGAGGGAGGGAGACCGAACAGGCAGTTTTTGTTGCTTCTTTAATTAAGACAATTTGGGAAACGTATACTGTATGAAGTCGCAGGCGAACAGCTGTAGCTGTTGCACAGAATACTCACGCTGTAACACGACATGGACGCGGATAATAACAATGCAAGTACAGAGCGTATGCATACACTTCCAAACTACAACCACACTCTTTTTACGACTTACATAAAGAGCACAGTTCCCGGACATTCGTCATTCGATAGTAACACAGCAAAAGAATATCATCATGATAATGAACCATGCCATGCCCCTAAATCACCAGAGATAATATATAAACTAATAGACACAGCTGAATGGTCTTAACAATCAGAGCAACAGGAGCTTCCATTTACTATAATGAGACCTCTCTAATGCTACTGGTGTTCGGGGGGTGGCGTAACAGCTCAATAACACACACACACATTCCACATTAAACATACATCTACAGTACCATACACTGGCATAATGTGAAACACAAACAAAAGAACAGAAATACACAATAACCCTAAACAGTTCAGTATCATGCCACGACTCCCATAATCAGTCCCTAGGAGTTGTGACAGGGTTGTACAAAATTATTGTATTAAATGTTAAGGAATTGCAATCATGTTCATACACAGTCCCCTTATTTCAGGGGCTCAAATGTAATTGGATAAATTAACACAATTATGAATAAAATGTTAATTTTTAATACTTTGTTGAGAATCCTTTACAAGCAATGACTGCTTGTAGTCTGGAACGCATGGACATCACAGAACACTGGGTTTCCTCCTTAGTGATGCTTTGCCAGGCCATTACTGCAGCTGTCTCCAGTTGTTATTTGTTTGTGGGTCATTCTGACTTAAGTTGTCTTCAGCAAGTGAAATGCATGCTCGATTGGGTGGAGATTAGGTGATTGAGTAGGCCATTGCAGAATATTCCACCTTTCAAAAACACCTGGTTTACTTTCGCAGTATGTTTTGGGTCACTGTCCATCTGTACAGTGAAGTGCTGTCCAATCAACTTTGCTGAATTAGGCTGAATATGACCAGACAATATATCCCTATACACTTCAGAACTAATCTTCTGTCACAACATCAGTAAACACTAGTGGCCCAGTGCCATTGGAAGCCATGCATCCCCATGTCATCACACTGCCTCCACCGTGTTTTACAGATGGTGTTGTATGCTTCAGGTCATGAGCTGTTCGAAGAGTTCCCTATACTTTTTTTCTTCCCTTCATTCTGTTAAAGTTTAAACTTAGTTTGTCCAAAGAATACGGTTCCCGAACAGGTCTGGCTTTTTTAGATGTTGTCTGGTGTAGTCTAATCTGGCCTTTCTATTCTGGAGGCTTATGAATGGTTTTCATCTTGTGGTGAACCTTTCATATTTGCTCTCGAAAAGTCTTCTCTTTATGGTAGACTTTGATAATGATATGCATACCTCCTGGAGAGTGTTCTTCAATCGGCTGGGTGTTGTGAAGGGGTTGTCTTTACCATGGACAGGATCCAACGATCATCTACCATTGTTTCCTTCCCTGGACGTCCAGGCCGTTTTTGTGTTGCAGAGCTCACCAGAGTGTTTATATTTTTTTTGCAGCCTAAGGATGGCCTGTTTCACTTGCATTGAGAGCTCCATTGACTACATGTTGTGGGTTCACAGCAACAGCTTCCAAATGGAATCAACTCCAGACCTTTTACCTGCTTAATTAATTAAGAACATTTGGACACAAGGAGTCACTGGAGAACAATGTGGCAGGATAGATAATCTAAATGATCTAACCCAAATATCGGGCAGCGCTATGCCAATGCAGGAGGTTTGGGTAAAGTCAGAGAATCCATAGTTAGGCTCGAACCACTGGCTATCATGAGGTAGACTGTCCTGCAATGCAGCGACTTAGCCCACTACACGACACAGAGCCCCTATTTAACTGTAACTTTAATGTATTTTGTAAACAGCCAACATTATGAATATTGTGTCAGTGTCCAAATATGTCTGGACCTGAATGTACAGAAATTGAATGGGTCTTTTTCCATGATATGTTTTAAACTGATCTAATTTCCAAAAACAATTTTCATAGAGTTTCTTCATTTTAATTCATTGCCGCACTAAACATGAACGGAGCTGCATGTTATAAAGGAGGGAGAAGTGTAGGTTGACTGGTAATGAAAATAATAAGAATAGAATTAAAGGTGGTATTTGTAGAATTCCAGCCATGACAATTAAACTACTTTCTCCTTCAAGTAGGGCTGGGCGATATGGCCTGTTTGCATATTTCGATACGATATGTACTCTAGCGCCTGTTTGCCTGGCAACACTATCTAATGCCAGCAACACAAGCTCTGATATTTCATTTCAAAATAATAGTACTTGTTTTAATTCATTGCAATAATCATTGTTAATTCATTATAAAGCTAGTGAATTGTAACCAAATGCAATTGTATTCTGTGTAAAGAAACAATAAGAGTATGACATAATGTGATAGCAAAAAACGATATATTAGTATGTCTATTATATGATAGCAAAAAACAACAACTATTATTAAAAACAATAACAAATACGTTGTACACATATTGTTTGAATATATTGTTAGTGTATAATGTAAAAAGTACATTTGAAAATCATTCACTTGAGTCTGTTGTTATCCAAAATAGACTAATTGTAGCAACACATGAACATGGACCCACTAGATATCTATGCAATGAACAAACATTGATTATTGTAATGAATGAAGAGCGCTGTTATTTTGAAAAGGAAAAGCAGAGTTCAGTATACTCGCCGTTGCCGACCTGGCGCGCAACAATTTCATGTCATGGGAGCGCCGTAACTATTTATACTAGCGTGCGTTTCTTGTGACACTAGTTGCAGTCTTCTCCTGAACAGAGGGGTCACATCTGGGGAGAGGCTACCGGCTATTTCTACGGACTAGAAGAAAAAGGGAAATGATGGCAGAACTGGCAGCAGCATTGATGTTAATGCCAACAGTGGCTAAAATGATCTTAACTGTGTTGTTATGAACCATTTACTGTGTTATTATGAACCATTAACTGTGTTATTAGGAATCGTTTACTGTGCCCTCAAACTTGTCCATGCTTCCTGTTTCTGCTTTGTCGCGTGCCGCTGAAAAAAAGAAGTGTGGCGCACAACCTGTGCTCGAAATATAAATAATTTTGACGTCACATTGGCGCACGCCTGTTTGGGAACGGCAAGTAAACTGAGGCTTTAAGTGTTGCCGGTACTCTTGGGAAGGGTCATGGAAAAACATTGTGCTTGGGGAAGGGTCAATCATTTTCATATTTTCAGTGGGTTAATTCTCCCTATACCCCATGTCATAAAAGAATAAGAGCAGTCCCTAAGTAAAAAAAACTGTAGCTTATATTAAAATTACAACATGAGCATCATCCATGCACTGTTATGGCTGCAACTAGATACATGTCTGAATGTATGTATCGGTTTTGGCCTTACTGAACCTTCTGTAATTTGTTTGGAACGTAGGTTTGACAAAATGAGTGGCAATTCCATAGTCTGTAATGTCCTTTTTTTTCTAGTGACTGTTGCTGAATTGAGTTCTCTACTCTTTCCCCTCTCCTGTACCTGCTTCCTTCATAAGGCCCAGGCCTCACCGTATGCCCCCTGGACTGAAGCTGTGCCCAAAGCCCTACACATGGGAGAGCTGTGGTGACATGGCACCACCTTCCAGCATGGCTAGCAAACATATCATAGGTATCACAAAGTCACACTGCAGTGGCAGAAAAGTCTCAGTCCCAACAGAGACTAATACTCCCTGCCCCAGGTTTAATAAACCAGCTCTGTGACTAAGCCTGGCTAAAGCTCAGGACGCCCGAGTTGCTCTCATTCATTCCAGTGACAGATCGCAGGGCTGAAATCAATTAGCGCTACTTTAACTATTGCGTTTGACATAGATCGAAGAACGAAGTGGTAGACGGAGAGAGGTGGGTGATTTATACATGGTGCAGAAGCACATGTTCCCCTCAATGCTTTTAGGGATTTAGTAAATGTATCTGGGGGCTGTAGATAATGATTTGTGAGCTTAATTTTGTTACTCGTCTTGATGATAGCACTTACCAAATGTTTTTGGAGCCTTGTGAATTATGAAATGCATGTGAATTAATTTCTTTGCTTTATAATATAGTTTAATACATTATTTTATGTGACAAAACTGTTCATTTCGGACACACATTTGTTTGAAGATATACTATTTTGCATGTTTCATATTTATCTTTAGTAGATTTGTGGTATTCTCTCTTATCTATCAAGACACAATGACAGTAAAATACAGCATGTTGGGGGAAATCCCTGGTTACATAGGACCTTGTCTTTCCTCTACAGTAGGTAGGCTTCATTAGGTCCATCTCATCATTATTAATCAAAATCTTGTGAGGTCTTATTGGTGTCTGGATGTTGAAAGTATAGCAAAACCCAATTCACCCTCAGCCTACCTTTCACTCTGTGCCACTCAATACTAAACGGATTACTTTAAACCTTAAAAGACCACTCAGCAAACCCTATAAAAGTAAAAGGTTGGTGCCTGGAATAGGAATCAAGTTCTTTAGTCTATGGAGTGCAAAACGAATAGCAAGGTATAAAATACCATTCCTCAAAAATCGATACTTCTCAATGAGCACACCTAATGAACTGTGGGTATCGAACCTCATCTGAAGCTCGGCTACGCCAATCCATTTGGTGATATTGGCAAAATGTCTGGTTATTCTCCTCTGAAAACGCAAATCTGTGCAGTCCCTTTTTCAACAGTTTAAAAGTAGATGGACGGTTATCTAACGGTTAAGGTGTGCACATGTGGTGTGGCTGAGGGGTAGGCTAAATTAGGTTTGTGGGAGTGATTGAAGAGAAATTTTTGATGAATTGTTTGTTTGAAACACATAAACCCACATACGTATCAGTGACACCTTTTTTAAGAGGCTGTGCTTGCTGGTGCTTTTTACAGAGTTGGGTGTTTAACCTTTTCAGGACAGACATCCATCTATAAGGACTGTGTTCAACTTTCTAGAGCAGTTGAACATTTCCAGAAACGTCAAATTGTTTCGTTCAAATTGTAAACAGGCATTTGCATCTCCTGAGCTTCAAGAATTTATTTTTTTGTTTAAAATCTCTGATGAATAGAGACAAAAATGTAAATATAGGGTCCTATCCTAAGGTATTAAGTCAACTGTGTGAGAAATTCCCGTGTATCTGTGTACCTTTTTAAAGTTACTTTGCTTGCTGGTTCCCTTCTCCGTGTTGTCGTTGTGAAGAACGTCCAAAGGCGTCTCTCTCTCCTTCAGCTTCAGAGACTCAATCTCTGTCTTCAGCTGGTTGAGTTGCTCCTGTAGGTGCTTGCTCTTCTCCATGTACTCCACCCTGTGTCGGACGGAGAAACAGCTAAATAAGGAACTCAATCCTGCACTTGGGTCATGCCGGCTGAAGCGGAAAAGTAACGTTCAAAAACTCGATGACGTTTTTGTTCCACAAAACTCCTTACACCGAACATGTCAAAGTTCTCCCACCTTTGATTCCCCGTAGGGTACTTGAACGTTTCCAGAATGCTTGATTCACCTTGTCAAGCTAGTTTGGGGTCTCAACAAAGTCAGGGCACATCTGGGGGTCACGAGGAGTGGTTTGAAAACCACTGCTAATGAATACAAACCTGCCTAAGATCTCCACGTCTGAACATTAATTTTCTGATGTGACAAGCTGTCATTTTGATTAATGATTACGACATAAAAACTGTAGTCAAATATTGAACAGCGACTAATTGAATTTTGTTGGTAAGTGCATTTTCATAGAAACTGAAGGTCACAGTGATAAAACCACAAAGTGTACTAAGGCCCACATATTTTTAGAATGTGAAAACCCAATACTAGCACAAACACATCCTTACAATCATGTCACCGTGTCCTGACATTTCCGGACACAGCTTCCATTATTGATGACACGAGCGCATCTGATTGAAAAACAATCAACATAGTATTGTGAGTCATTGCCACGTTTCACCAATTGTAGAGCATAAAGACATTTTTCATTCTGATTGGGTATGCAATCAATCAGTATCTAATTGGATGAAGTCAGGAGGCAGGGCAGTGTGAGTGGCTCACTTTACCATCCTGAGACAGGTGAGGAGAGCGAGCCGGACCTGGAGAGAATTAGACCAAGAGAGGAGACGGCGACAGACAGCAGGAGATGTCGTTGACAGACAGCTGAAAGAGACTGGGAGAGTAGAGAGAAAGTACAGAAAAACAGAGATGGAGAAAAAAAGAGTAGAGAGACAGGAGAGCGAAATGGAGAGAGGGGTAAATTACAGGTGACTACAGGAACTGGAAGTAAGGAACACATCTACAGGGAGAGAGAGAGAGAGAGAGAGAGACAGAGAGAGAGA
>JACXGM010024323.1:0-15781 GCA_016801145.1 Umbra pygmaea
ATTTCATTTTTCAGCAAGACCTGGCACCTGCTCACAGTGCCAAAACCACTGGTAAATGGTTTACTGACCATGGTATTACTGTGCTCAATTGGCCTGCCAACTCTCCTGACCTGAACCCCATAGAGAATCTGTGGGATATTGTGAAGAGGAAGTTGAGAGACGCAAGACCCAACACTCTGGATGAGCTTAAGGCCGCTATTGAGGCATCCTGGGCCTCCATCACACCTCAGCAGTGCCACAGGCTGATTGCCTCCATGCCACGCCGCATTGAAGCAGTCATTTCTGCAAAAGGATTCCCGACCAAGTATTGAGTGCATAACTGAACATAATTATTTGAAGGTTGACTTTTTTTTGTATTACAAACACTTCTTTTATTGGTCAAATGAAATATGCTAATTCTTTGAGATAGGAATTTTGGGTTTTCATGAGCTGTATGCCAAAATCATCAGTATTACAACAATAAATGACCTGAAATATTTCAGTTGGTGTGCAATGAATTTAAAATTTATGAAAGTTTAATTTTTATCATTACATTATGGAAAATAATGAACTTTATCACAATATGCTAATTTCTGGAGAAGGACCTGTATATATACACTCACCTAAAGGATTATTAGGAACACCCGTTCAATTTCTCATTAATGCAATTATCTACTCAACCAATCACATGGCAGTTGCTTCAATGCATCTAGGGGTGTGCTCCAAACGGAATGTCTGAATGGGAAAGAAAGGTGATTTAAGCAATTTTGAGCGTGGCATGGTTGTTGGTGCCAGATGGGCCGGTCTGAGTATTTCACAGATGATTTCTCAATGCATCATTTTATTAATTTCAGCATTTAATCACTGGCCCATCAATGATTATGTTATTTTTCATGACTAAAGTTGAAATATGTAGACCAGTGGTCCTCAAACCCTTCCATGGAGGGCCTAGTGTATGCAGGTTTTTGCTTTTAACTTGTACAAGCCTGATGTAGTAGCTCACTAATTGGTTAGGATCTTCCCTCACCTAGAAATCTAGGTCCTAATTATGCTCTAATTGAAGGGAAAGACCAAAAACCAGCATACACTAGGCCCTCCATGGAAGGGTTTGAGAACCATGGATGTAGACATTGCTACTACTATATATATATATATATATATATATATATATATATATATATATATATATATATATACACACTCACCTAAAGGATTATTAGGAACACCTGTTTAATTTCTCATTAATGCAATTATCTACTCAACCAATCATATGGCAGTTGCTTCAATGCATGTAGGGGTGTGGTCCTGGTCAAGACAATCTCCTGAACTCCAAACTGAATGTCAGAATGGGAAAGAAAGGTGATTTAAGCAATTTTGAGCGTGGCATGGTTATTGGTGCCAGACGGGCAAGTCTGAGTATTTCACAATCTGCTCAGTTACTGGGATTTTCACGCACAGCGGCTATAAATTATCAATTTCTCAGACTGACAGTTACTTCAGCGATTCAGCAAATTATGGGTGGATGCACGTAAAACACTGAAAACTTTTTGTCATGTTTATTAATAAGCAATAATCACAGTACAAAAATAATAAAAAGTGTTTATTTTTTTAATACTTATAAAAACAGACACATACACACAGAAATATATCTACGTCATGCGTAGAAACTATGAATGCGGAGATCACTCCGTAGTCTGTGCCACAAAAAGATGCCTCACAAAGACCAGGATGTAAATCACCTCAAGGGTACACAGAGAAGTCCAAACAAAAGCAGCCTTTAAATAAGTGTGAACCTTAATGAGTCCTCCTCACAGTGAGGGGGCAGCAGTGAGCAATAAAAATAAAAACCAAGATAACAATGGTGTCAAGAGATCACATGAATCACATAAAAGCTACCCTAAAAAAAGTATGTTTTTAGTGACGATTTTTAAAACACCAAGGGATTCTGAATTCCTAATCTCAGGGGGCATGGAATTCCACAATTTAGGAGCCAGAGTAGAAAAAGCCCGATCACCCATGGTTTTTAGTTGTGTTGTTTGGACAGTTAAAAGACCAGCTTCAGAAGAGCGTAGAGCAGGTGTCAGAACGTAGGGGGTTTAAAGCTCACACAAATAGAGGTACTTTTCCTTTTGTACCTGGAAGCCCTCCCCTGTAAAAACATTTGACACAAAAGCCCCTCACAGGGTGAGCTAAAGGAAATCACACTGTTAAACAGTTTGTCTTTACAGTTTCACACCATGCACAAGCATCCTGTTCAAATGGTTAGTCATGATACTCCATCCCCAGAGATACAGCAGCAATAAATTAGAAACAATTTCTCAGACTGACAGTTACTTCAGCGATTCAGCAAATTATGGGTGGATGCACGTAAAACACTGAACACTTTTTGTCATGTTTATTAATAAGCAATAATCACAGTGCAAAAATAATGACAAGTGTTCACTTTATTTTTTTATACTTACAAAAACAGACACATACACACCGAAATATATCTACGTCATGCGTAGAAAATAGGAATGCAGAGATCACTCCGTAGTCTGTGCCACAAAAAGATGCCTCACAAAGACCAGGATGTAAATCACCTCAAGGGTACACAGAGAAGTCCAAACAAAAGCAGCCTTTAAATAAGTGTGAACCTTAATGAGTCCTCACAGTGAGGGGGCAGCAGTGAGTAAGCACTTGGCATCTCTGGACAGGAAACGGATTCCGGACCTCCCCGGGCACCAGCTCTGCTGCAGAGCCTCGCGGTCAAGCTTGTTGAGGCTCTGAGAGCACAACCGCAAGTCCTGGACCAGTTCTGATAGGCCGTCCATACAAGAGCTGTCCCAGGGGCCAGCTACCTGACAACCTGGGAAAACAAGGAGTGCAGTACAACTCTGAATACAGTGCATCCATTTTACATCCTGCTTTACCAAAAGGATAATAAACCACTGTGATTTGAAAGCCAGACTGAGAACCAATAGAAAACTAAATTTACAAGGTTTACTGAACCTTGTAGGTTGAGATGGGTCAAAGGTCGCTGGGCGTCACGGAGGGCGGAGATGAGGCTGAGCAGTCCGGCTGATGTGACTGCCGGGTTCCCAGACAGGTCTAGGTGCACTAAGGAAGGACAGATGGGCAGACACCTGGACAGCAGGGAACACAGACCGTGCAGAGATACTGTTCAGGGTGGACACTCGGAGAGAGGGGGCATCTGAATACAGAACGATGATTCACGTTAGAACACAACCCACCTGGCGAGCATGGCCACGCTGCTGTCTGTCAGTCCATTACCCGCAAGGTCCAGGTGGGTCAGGGAGCAGTCACTCTGCAGAACAACAGACAATGAACAACTGTATCCTCTGAGACTCCAACAATTTCATCAAAGGCTTAGGTAGTTATTGATAGGGGTGCGCCAAACTTGTCATAGTTGTACACTTTATCATATCCGATTAATTACACTTCATACGTTTAGCAAAATGAACAAAGCCTGGCTGACAACGGACTGAAAGTCTTCCTGATATCGGGATATATCGGTTAGCTGATATTGTCAGGTGATATTACATATTAACTGATATATTGGTATTGCAAGTTATTCAAGAATGACACAAAATTATTTACATTTTATAACTTTTTCTACAAGAGGACCTCTCGCACGTTACAACAAATGAAGAGAACTAATCGCTCCTCAGGTGAATGTAAAGGGGAGTGCACGTGCACTAGTTGCTTGAGCGTGCTTGATTAACAGTTTACCTCAGATCGCTAACCAGTTGAGTACCCAGACTTTCAAAACAGTCAGGGAACGCCATCAGTGTCAAATCAAGTACAAACAACAATATTTTACCTCTATAGCAAATGTTTAATTGCCATACATTCATTTATAAATCGTGTAAATATGAATAAAAACACAAGTTGTGCTAGCATTTGTTTATGTTGTTGTTCATTGGCATCTGTGTTGTGAGCAGGATAAACATCTCCATGAGATTTGTAGATATAGGCTAGTGGATTTGCGGTCTTTTATGTAAGCATTAACACACGACAGACTGTGCATTACCAAGGAATAACCGAACACCTCTGCAGTGTGAGAAGGCACATGTCTGCTTTAGTGATGCATTTGTTTATGCAGCTCTCCTATTTGATGATAGACTCCACCCTGTCAACATCAAACGCAGTCGACATTTGTGCAGTTTTGCATTGCAATTAGGTTTCTTTGAAGGGAAACTTCCGTCTGTAAATATGCCAGTCCAAGAACATGACTGGGTGTGACACCTGGACCGGTGTCTGTGTAAGTGTTTAACTCAGACTGTTCCTCAGGTCACCCTGGGAGAATGAAAGCACCTGGTCACCTGGAGATGCTAGAGCACTTCCTGTGAGATCAGTGTAGTCCGCCCCGTTTGTGTCGAGCTTGTCTTAGGAGGAACGCACCAGAAGGCTGAATGAGACTAATTTTGCCTTTGTGGCGTGTAGTTCTTGCCAAATACAATGAACATAGATTCAAGCTTGAGTGTGTATTTCTTTTGGCATCTATAATGGTGATGAAACATTTGTTTTGTAGGCTAGTTTTTTGGTAGATTAGTGATTTATGGTGACTGTGGCAAATAACACCCTGAAAATACATTCCTCCAAATAAAAAATAGTAGTCAAATAAAAGCCGGCCTTAAATTAAGGCCAGAAATGAATTAGTGTGGATAATCTCCTAGTTGCCTTTCATATAATATGCATTCCACTCATGATTTGGCAAGGCACACACCTGTCTATACAAGGTCCCACAGTTAACAGTGCATGTCAGGTCACAAACCAAGCCATGAAGTACAAGGAATTGTCTGAAGACCTCTGAGACAGGATTGTATTGAGGCAATCAGGACTCTTCCTAGAGCTGTTCGCCCAGCCAAACTGAGCGATCGGGGGAGAAGGGCCTAAGTCAGGGAGGTGACCAAGAACCCGATGGTCACTCTGAGGTTCTCTGTGGAACCTTCCAGAAAAACAAATATCTTTGCAGCACTCAACCAATCATGCCTGTATGGTAGAGTGGTCAGACAGAAGCCACTCCTCGGTAAAAAACACATGAGAGCAAACCTGGAGTTTGCCAAAAGGCATCTGAAGGACTCTCAGACCATGAGAAACAAAATTATCTGGTCTGATGAAACAACGATTGAACGCTATAGTTTGAATGGCAAGCATCATGTCTGAAGGAAACCAGAAACCACTCATCACCTGGCCAATAGCATCCCTACAGTGAAGCATGGTGGTGGCAGCATCATGCTGTGGGCATGTTTTTCAGTGGCAGAAACTGTGAGACTAGTCAGGATGGAGGGAAAGATGAATGCAGCAATGTACAGAGACATTCTTGCTGAAAACCTGCTCTGGAGCACTCTGGACCTCAGACTGGGGTGAAGGTTCATTTTCCAACAGGACAACAACCCTAAGCACACAGACAAGATAACAAAGGAGTGGATACAAGACAACTCTGAGAATGTCCTTGAGTGGCCCAGCCAGAGCCCAGACTTGAAGCATCATACTCAAAAAGACTTGAGGCAAAAGGTGCTTCTACAAAATATTGAGCAGAGGTTGTGAATACCTATATAAGTTTTTCATTTTTAATACATTTGTTCAAACACGCTTCTTTCACATTGTCATTATGGGGTATTGTTTGTAGAATTGAGGCAAATAATTGATTAAATCCATTTCAGAATAAGGGTGTAACATAACAAAACGTTGAAAATGTGATTCACTTTTTTTGTCCACCCATGGTTTAGGATAAAGTACAATGTACAAAAATAACAGGAAGTAGGTTAGGTTTTCAGAGTTGTAAACTCATCAGCGGTGAAAAAGGTGACAAAGATGTGAACACCCAAATCCTTTTACACCCATTTATGTTTCAGATAATTAGTGGATATATTAACTCATTATATATGACATTTTTGCTTGTTAACTACCCTGGAAATCCAGAGTTCTCGCGAGAGCACAATTTGAATTTGCTCAGCAAGTTACTCTGGCACCGAGTAATTCTGCTCATTAACTATGCCCTTGTAGCCGAGCTGCACCAATCACATCGGTGTATCAGATATAGGCGTGCCAGAAGCGTATTAAACAGATGATGACAGCGCTGCGACCTCGAAGTCATTAGTAAACATTGTAAGATCGCAATGACACCAGTTGTTTAAAATGGCTTTGGCCACTACAATTAACGAGTTAGACTTGGCTTTTTGTCTAAAAGAGGGACAGAAGACGGTGCTCGAATTGTTCCTTTTTAGGAAGGACGTTTTTGCTGTTTTTGCAAGAGTTTAATCTAACAGTTAGCTCCGCCATAGGTGTTTAGCGAAAAACCACTGGTGATAGGTCGTAGTTATATCCAATTGCGTACAGTGAGATTTTCAAATGCATACTTGGTGCCGCCCCTCGAGCTGGGTCATTTTCATTACTAGATCCCAGACCCTTATATCCTCCGGATTTGGGTCTGGATTTTTCCAGGCTACTTGGTAACATGCCTGGCCTGAAACCTACAATATATTCTGTTTTTTTTTTCTGGAAAGTGCTTTATTACATGCTGTTAATTTCTTTAACAAAATACAAATAATTCACAAAGGAACCCGGGGTAACATCTAAGCCAGGGATGGGTAAAGTTTCTTGCTTAAGGACAACGTTAAGTTTTTGACAGCAAGTTAAAAGCTGCATACTACAGCAGGGGCGCCGTGTAGGAGGGGAAGTTAGGACAATTCTAAGGGCCCATGACTGACAGGGCCCCTGTACTACAGCTATCCGTGAAAAAAAAAAGGGGAAATGTTATTTCATTAAATCACCCCCCATACACACAGTTACGTGTGTAGCATACAGAAAATAAATGTTTGTAAAATACGATACCATAAGAACCTGTCTTAGTGCAGGGTGATGTCCTACCTCTTTGCAGAAATGTTATCTTTATAGTTTTTAATTAACTTAAACAAAATAAAGTCTGCGAAATGTACCCAACTTTCAGATGCGATATCTGCAGCTGTGGTTGATCCACAAGGATAACCTTTCCTTATTATTTGCAGCTCAACCTCTGCTTTCCAAAGGTCCCAAGCATCAATTGACTTTGAAGTTTTTTGTATTAATTTAATAATAATTAATAGCCACGCCTTAATGGAACATAATAGGTGGGCTACCACTAGAACAGAGGGGCTATTCATACAGCTAGAGCTAATGCATTTAGAAGAACAGCTTTTGACTGCTTAAATATATAAGCATTTCTTGTGAGCAATGAGTTGTACTATTTTCCTTTTAAATGACAATCTAACTTTTGTAACTCTATAAAGGCCTTGTGCATAGTGTTTTATATTGCTTTATACATGTACTCATAATGCAATATGATTGAACACATAAAAGTAGTATTTGAAGAATATTAAGCCGTAACAAAGGAGCTACTTTCTCATTCATGTGACCAGCTAATACATGCTGTAAAAACTGTATTCCTTGATATATTACAAACCTGACAAAGCAATTTATTTACGATAATGATTTCACACACTTTGCAGTTCTGTTAGACACAAAACAAAAGTCTAATATGCAAAGATAGACCAGGGTGTGCAGACTGACAACTCCAACATCTAAAGTCCTCCTTGCAATACCTGCCCACGTAGATGTGTGGTTAGGATGGGAAAAACAGCTGGGAAGGTTGGGATCTGAAAATGTGGTGTACTAGGGTGCATGAAGTAATGGGATGGGGTGGTAGGAAGATAGAGAGGACTTTTTTGTTCTTAGTGGTTGTTATACATTTTGTTGTTCTTCCTAAAATATCCCAAAAATAAACAAAAAGTATTTAAAAAAGTTCTGCAATAAAGGGTTTTTTACTCTTAATATTTGTGTAATTAATTTTATTAATTACACCACATAATTATAGTATAAATTATTATGCAAATTAGAATTAACTGTCATAAACATTAAATATTTTGTTTTTTAATCAAACTCATGGATAGTATTGTGTCTCCAGGCTCTTTGGATCACTGAAATCAATCTGACACCTGGGATAATTAGTTTGCCAGGTGAGCCCAATTAAAGGAAAACTACTTAAGAAGGATGTTCCACATTATTAAGCAGGCCACAGGTTTCAAGCAATATGGGAAAGAAAAAGGATCTCTCTGCTGCAGAAAAGGGTAAAAAAGTGCAATGTCTTGGACATGGTATGAAAACATTTTATATGATCATCGTTTTGTGAAAGTATTTGTGGCTGATTCAGAGCACAGGCGGGTTCATTCAGATAAAGGCATAATGAGGAAAGTTACTGCCAGCAAGTTCATCGGATCAAGGTTGGTGTCTGTCATTTGCATCAACTATCTAGGAAAATCAGTGTAAAATATAATTTGCATAATAATTTGGAACGCGGTATAAGAGATTTAGACGGAAATAATTTAAACTTTAATGATATGAACATGCAAAATGTTATGTAATTATATTTTATTTCTAATATGTAAATATTCATTTTATAATTTTTGTATTTAATATTGTTCTAAACCTCTTGTATGTCAAGCAACTTGAAAAAAAAATCAAATATGTAACTTTCGTTTCAGCATTAAAATTGTTAAGGTAATGAGATTGTTTTGTGCATGTTCCAGAAACCTACTCTTTTTTTAATCTAAAGAATCAAAATGATAAATTTAAAATAGACAATATCTTGACATTTAATTTGACCCAATACAAAATGAAATCTTGCCTGAGGCTTTTCAGAAACTACCAAGAAAAATACCCGGTTCACATCATGTCTGACAGGGTCGCCAAACAAGGAAAAATATCTACACAGGGTGAAGTAGATTTACGAAACAGAAAAGGTTGTCTGCCTACTCGCAGATTACTTAAATGAGAAGTAAATATATTTTATTTCAGATCTACACGATTCATGTGGATGACCTTATTTGAAGTATAAACTGCAGTTTTCGCCATAAGGTGGTAAGTTTGCACCCCTGCGGTTTAGCATTAACGATCGATAAAATAGGACTTTAAATGAGTAAAACTTTTTTATTGCCCCAACAAGGATCGAAATTCTAAACGTGAATATGTACACATATACATACCTGTGACAGGACAGACATCAGGTGTTCTAGTGAAAGAAGGTCAGAAGTTCCACAGCAGATGCCAGACAGGTGGAGGTGTGTGAGACAATGGAGAGGCAAAGTCTTCAGCACCAGTTCAAAGCCGGTAGACCCCAGGGCATTATGGGACATGTTCACTGTCTTCAGGTGCCCTGTGCCTGCAGGAAAATAATAACATTGTTGTATTTAGATTTCAAGAACCACTTTACATATACAGCATTCTCTCTATTCACCAGGAGCTAAAGTAGTGACCCCCAAGTTCATTTGACCCCTGTGCTTTTAAAAAGTAATATATAGTTAAATCCTGGAAATAATTGGACACTGACACAAGTTTAGTTATTTTGGCTGTTTAACAAAATACTTAAGTTACAGATAAATAATGAATATGGGCTGTGAGAGTGCGGGCTCTCAGCTTTAATTTGAGGGTATTCACATCCAAATTGGAGGAAAAGTTTAGGAATGACAGTTCGTTAGAATGTAGCCCACTCTTTTTCAAGGGACCAAAAGTAATTGGACAATTGACTCAAAAGCTGTTTCCTGGACAGGTTTGAGCTATTCTTTTGTTATTTCCTAATCAATTAAGCAGGTAAAAGTTTGCAGGTGTAGCATTCACATTTAAAGCTGTGGCTGTGAACCCACAACATGCGGTCAAAGGAGCTCTCAATGCAAGTGAAACAGGCCGTCCTTAGGCTCCAAACAAGAAAAAACTCAATTAGAGATAGCAGGAAGATTAGGAGTGGCAAAATCAACTGTTTGATACATTCAGAAAAAAAAGAACGCACTGGTGAACTCTGAAATCTTATAATGGAAAGGACAGCAGCTACTCCTCTGTACATTGAATCGGATCCGATTTGTTTGTCTTTTCAATCACCCTTTTTACATATGTATTTGTTTCTTCATTTTTACTTATAATATCCATTTCCCCCAAAAGTGCTGTAAAGCATCAAACGAAATTGTTTAATTAAAAACACTGAGAGTGAAATTTGAGGAATTTTTTTTTTTCAAAATGACGGTTGGTCGATTGTAAGAGAGATCAGTCGAGCCTTGGCCGACCAAAGAAATTCTTAGTCGAGGACAGCCCTATAAAAATCACATAATCGACATATACACAAGTATATACGGTACTATATTAAAAATGAAAAATGTTTTATTTCCTCTGGAATAGGCAGGTGGTCATAATATTATGGCTGATCGGTGTATGTGAGGGGCAAAGGAAGAAAAAGCAGATTTACCCAATTCCATGGAGATCTTAGGGACCTCCAATGACAGCCATCCCTGAGTTTGGGTCTGGTAGCCAGTGCATCTAACTGTTAAAATTTAGTTTGGAAAGGTGTGGTAGTTTGTGCAAAAGAGCTTTATAAACAATAAGTGCAAAATGCATTTATATTCATGATATATTCTTAATCCTGATATCCATGGTTTGAGAATATATTACTAAAGAGCAAAGTGCAAAGTTAGTAACAACGGAGAGTCTGCATTTTCATTTTCCTCCTCATTGGTAGAGATCTAAGAAAAAGTAGGTTTTAAACCATGCAGCAGACTTATTACACATAATGTATATGTTATTTACCAAAAGCAACTTGGCTTCATGAGTTTTGGGTTCTTTGTGGAAGGAACATTTTTTTTAATGCAAATCGTCATTATATAACAAAGTTGTATCAAGCGAACCCATCTGCACAGTGCAATATATATACCCTTATGCCATAGCACTAGCATTATCATTTAAATATAATTTCAAATTGGTTTCTTGAACATGACAATGTGTTCACTGTATTAAAATGGCCCCCACAGTCACCAGATCTCAACCCAATAGAGCATCTTTGGGATGTGGTGGAACGGGAGCTTCGTGCCCTGGATGTGCATCCCACAAATCTCCATCAACTGCAAGATGCTATCCTAACAATAGACCTCAACAGTCCCGCCCCCTCCTCCGGTTCCGGAAGTCAATTTCCCGTTATTTTCTCCAATAGACATCTGTAAAAATCTGTATATAAAGAGTTTTAGACCATGCCTTAGGCTAACCAGCTACGACGTGACTCATAAGAATAAAACATAATTTCGAGCGATAAACTAACAGAAAATAACAAAAATCAAAAGGTACAAGACTGTGAACATTTTTTCTTGGATTTTCTTTTCGTTTTTTCATTTAAAATCATAGGGTGTATGCTTATGAGTCACGTCGTAGCTGTTTAGCCTAATGCATGGTCTAAAACTCTTTATATACGGATCTTTCCAGATGTCTATGGGAGAAATGAATGGGAAATTTACTTCCGGAACCGGAGGATGGGCCGGACTGTTGAGGTCTATATGGGCCAACATTTCAAAAGAATGCTTTCAGCACCTTGTTGAATCAATGCCACGTAGAATTAAGGCAGTTCTGAAGGCGAAAGGGGGTCAAACACAGTATTAGTATGGTGTTCCTAATATTAATAATAAGTGAGTGTAGACAAATCCTAAAATGTTGTCATTGTACCTCCTCAATGCCTGTCCTTTACTGTAACAAAGGATGTGGCAGTTTTTTTTTTGCAGGAGTGTGAAACGATTAGCATATGACTTTACCTTAATGTTAATATTTGTTAATAACAGTGGAATTAATGAGCATGTGTACCTGCCAAAGCGCTGGCCAGCAGGAGGCGGTGTTGCTGCAGGCAGCGGGTGGTAATGTTGCATGCCCGCAGGGACAGGCTGGTTAACAGGGGGCAGGCTGAGAGCAGAAAGGATAGAGCCTGGGAGAGGCCGTCCCCCAGTGGGTTTAAACTCAGGTCCAACTCCTCCAAACACTAGGGAGAGAGAGGTGGGGGCGGGTCAGATCTTAAATCTACTGCATGCTTTTGGTACAACAGGCACAGGCTACTAGACATTTTTTTATCAACCAAAATAGGTTCAAACTTAATAACAACAAAAAACACCTTAAGGAATGTGTAGTTTTTCTTAAAGAGGAACTATGCAATTAGGTATCAATTGAGAATATTTTCCTGGCCACTTAGTATTGTTTTAACGCCACAGAGCATCTGTAACGTTTGCTGATCAGATGCGTTTTCCAGAATGAAGCCTCAACAAATCCAGGCTTCCCTTAAAATATCTGGTTTCTCTTAACCAGACAAGGCAGTTCAGGGGTTATTTCTTCCCATATTATGTTGAAAATAAATGACTAGAACTTTTGAAGATTCGCTATTCATTATTAAATTGTTTCACGTGTTTCTCATAAAAAACTAAGAATGTGAGAAACTTGTAAGTGTCTCATACGTTTCCAACCACACACCACCTTTACCTTACTTCACACGCTCTGATGATAGTGAAACTGCTAGACCATGGGGGAGAGGTGTCAAGGACCACTTAACACAAAATGCTGAATCATATGCTCCTTTTCCATTAGACCAGTGGTTCATAATCCTTGTCCTGGGGACCAAACTCTTACAGTTCTGTTGTAGCCCTAAACTAGCTCACCTGTTTTCAGCAGCCAAGAGCTTGATGAGTAGTTGACAAGTTGATTCAGGTGTGCTAGCTCTAGGATACATCTAATATATGGAATGGCTCTGGGTCCCCAGGACAAGGATTAGGAACCACTGCATTAGAGGCTCATGCAATGAAACACCAATATAACAGTTCAATTGCTTTTTTCCATCTACCCCCAGCCTGGAATAAATTAGGCACAGTCAAGCCACGTCAGTTAAAGCAGGCCGGTAAGTGGGGTTACAAACGGAAAAATTCAAAGTGCATTTCTTTACTTAAAATGGACGCATTTCCTTGAGGAATCTAGATATGCATTTCCTTATATGCACTTGATAATATTACCAGAACTTCTGTTTACGCTTTGTTTAAAAGTTCAGATATTTTTGATTGCCAACCCAATACTATTGAACAACATTTTAAGATGTAGCCTATATAAGCATAACTATGTCTGGGGGAAATCGCTAATGACAAATAAAGACACTATTAGTGATGCACACCAGACAATGAAACCACACAAAGTGTGACAATATATGGTCAATACAGATAATATAGACCAGTGTTTTTCACACCTTTTTTCTGGCGACCCACATTTTCAACATGACAAACCATCGTGACCCAAATGTCATGAAAATAGGTGTTTACAAATGTTCAGTTTTCCTATTATTTGTATTTGTATGTAGGGGTATTAACATAATACATTAGTTCTAATTGTATGTAGGGGTATTAACATAATACATTAGTTCTAATTGTCACCAGAATAATAATACAACATTAATTTTCTCAATATTGACAGTATTATCATCACAGACCTGCGTTTTAAAAAAACATGTTATAATCACCAAAATAACCGCGATGGGGTGGTTTTCCCACAAATATTAGATTACTTGTATTAATTTACTCACAGTCAGATAAAAAAAATATCCATGATGCTGTTTTAACTAGCTATGTGAAAACTGTAATAAATGGCAATTATTTTTGTTACTTCTAACGACCAGCGCATTGAGTGAACACGTTTTCAACATACAGGTTATTTTGTCGGATGTAGGTAAGCTTTAATAGGGCCCTATGAAATCTGTTTTATTTTTAACCAATTCAATGAGCGAGACTACAGTAATTACTTCAAGCGATTTATATACATAGACAAATTATTGATATTCGTCATTGTTCACCTTTGAAATAGTAGCCTAAATATTTTTATAAGCATTTGGATTAGTGAGTGAAACAGAGAAAAACAAACTTTGTGTTTTTGGACAATTTAGAATGGACTAGGACACACACCGCATACAGAGGACACCGCACTTACAAATTCACATCACTTTCAGAATAAGCGATATGCGGTGATAATTATTAACTTTATGTGAATATACTGAAATTTTAGGGTTATGATTTTTTATATTTTTATTTTGTTGAATTGCACTTTAATGTCTGGATTCCACAATTTGTCCGTGTTCTCCACAACGTGTTAATCATATAGACCTCAACAGTCCCGCCCACAGTCGACTCCGGAAGTAAGAATACAATACATTTTCTCCATTGACAATTTGAGTATAAGCCATAAAATCGTAACAGTTGATGGTAGACTTAAAGGAGAATTCCAGGCGATTTCAAAACGTAGCTCTGTTGTTTGCATATCGGAAGTGCTGTTCGTAGCGTTAATAACTCAAACAATCTGTATTGCCAAAACCGTGTTTACCTTTTGCTGCCAGTATACAACCAGTACCCATTTACGGGGCAAGTTAAAAAATGTGCTTTGAGCCACTAAACATGTTCAAAATGTCATTACTAGTCCATATCCATTTGCACTGACGTTTACTAGTCCATATCCATTTGCACTATACGTTTTGGAATATTGAATTGTATGACTTCAACAATCGACTAGTGTGGACTTCACTGGAAAATGGGAAATAAACTAAGGTATGTACACAAACTTATTTGTTCAAACTCGCTGTGTTTATTATAAGGAATCAGTGCAAATGGATATGGACTAGTAATGACATTTTGAACACGTTTAGTGGCTCAAAGCACGCTTTTTAACATGCCCCCTAAATGCGTAATGGTTGTCTATTGGCCGCAAAAGGTAAACACGGTTTTGGCAATACAGATTGTTAGAGTTATTAACGAAACGGACAGCACTTCTGATATGCAAACAACAGAGCTACGTTTTGAAATCACCCAGAATTCTCCTTTAAAACCAGCTACGACATGACTAAGCGATTGTATATGCTCATATAGACGCCAAAAGTACATGGGGCACCAACCTTGTTTTAAAATAAATGTATTTTATTTGCGATGTCTTGGATAAGTACTTCATTACCCACAATCCTAAATCAGCAGTGATGCCTCTGATTGGTGGAAATTTATGATGTCATGGAGACAAACACGCGGTTACCATGGAAATGTTTACCGAGCCCGCGAAAAAGCTTTGCGTTTCCAACTCTGGCAGGCTGCCCGAGTCGTACACCTGTATCGTAGCAAAAAGTATGGATAGTTAGAGAACTGTAAGTACGTTAACTGAGCTGTAGATTACATCATATTTCAAGGATGACATTGTGTAAGTGAAATTGGCTAAACACTGATATAGAGTACAATATTAGGTTTTACGGTAGCTAAAACTAATCAATAGTTTAATAAAAACACTGATATAGAGTACAATATTAGGTTTTACGGTAGCTAACACTAATCAATAGTATAATAAAAACACTGATATAGAGTACAATATTAGGTTTTACAGTAGCTAACACTAATCAATAGTTTAATAAAAACACTGATATAGAGTACAATATTAGGTTTTACGGATGCTAACACTAATCAATAGTTTAATAAAAACACTGATATAGAGTACAATATTAGGTTTTACAGTAGCTAACACTAATCAATAGTTTAATAAAAACACTGATATAGAGTACAATATTAGGTTTTACGGTAGCTAACACTAATCAATAGTTTAATAAAAACACTGATATAGAGTACAATATTAGGTTTTACGGTAGCTAACACTAACCAATAGTTTAATAAAAACACTGATATAGAGTACAATATTAGGTTTTACGGTAGCTAACACTAATCAATAGTTTAATAAAAACACTGATATAGAGCACAATATTAGGTTTTACGGTAGCTAACACTAATCAATAGTTTAATAAAAACACTGATATAGAGTACAATATTAGTTTTTTTACGGTAGCTAACACTAATCAATAGTTTAATAAAAACACTGATATAGAGTACAATATTAGGTTTTACGGACGCTAACACTAATCAATAGTTTAATAAAAACACTGATATAGAGTACAATATTAGGTTTT